>JAQFYM010003523.1:0-18371 GCA_034694785.1 Agrenia bidenticulata | reverse complement strand
TTTTTTGTTAGTTGCGTATTTTATTCCTTTTGGGCATGAATTGGTGTTTTTACATGTACAAAAAATAAAAATTTTTAAAAAAAATTTATTTTAGAAATTAAATTTATTTTCAAATTTTTTTAAATTTAAGCTAATGACGGAAATTTCCGTCATTATGCCTCCAAGAGTTAAATGACTCGAATTACAATTTAAACATGATTAAAATGCAAAAAAAACGTGTATTTACGCAAAAAAGAATAATATCTATCTAAATAAAACACAGTTAAACAGTATAAATCCAACATACACCACTATATTGGTTATATTTTAGAGTATATTTACTAGTGGCGTACCCATGGGGGCGAAGGCGCGGGGGGGCCTGGAAAAAAAAATTTGCGCTTGAATTTAAGGGGGTATTTTTTGAGCAGAGATTGTTTTTGAAGAAAAATTGGTATTCCTACATTCTGGGCCACCCAAAGTGTTTCTGGACCACCCACTTTTCTCTATATAACTACAGAGAAAAGACCAAGGATAAAATATGTATAATAATACTAAAAAAAAAAAATAAAGCAATATTCTAACCTAAATCAAAAATAAAAAAGTGTGCTAATAAGGTAAAATGATTAATTATAATGCTTTTTTTTATATAAATTATACATTTTTGTAGTAATCTTTTCGAAAGTATCAAGACCATGTTCTTTAGAGAAACAATTTTCTTCAAGGCGGGAATCAAGATGTTGTAGCGTGTTTCCCCTACTTTTCTTCATTATTAGGAGCTTAACATGCCCCCACTCGCATTCAAAACGCTGCGTATGGGCTCGTTTTATTTGGTCTATATAATTTTGCTTGTGGTTTACCACCTCGTGCCCAAATCCTTCCCCTACGAGCCCTCCCTACGCAGCCCATTGTTCACTTACTATAATACTGCCAACCTCCACGTGCTCCTTTATTGCCCCATGCAGGGTCAACCTATCCCGTCTTTCGACAACCATTATCTTTATCCTGTTCGGATTTTCCTTGCACATTCCAAATACCCAGGGCCCGTCTACCTTATCATTATAATACGGCCATCGTCTCTTCATTAGCCTCCTTAGTTTCCTTCGAGTAATCCCCAAGGTGCAATTTTCCGCGATTGTATTTCCTTTTTCCTCTGAAGAGGCTCTCATCCACTAGCACTCTTTTTCCAACTCTACCTAGTTTCCCTCTTAAGTGCAAATTTTATTTAATACGTCGCCTATATAATTCGCCCAAATAACGACAGTGTTTGAATTTTTAATTGAACAGAATTTCATTATTTCATCGTGTGTTTTTCGTGTGAAATATAAGCAGGCCTCTGACGGTTGGGATTTATGACCAAAAAATCCCAAAAATCCCAATCATGCAAATTGAAAAATTGGGAAATTTTATATTTTTTATAATAAATAAAAGGAGGTACTTAAAGATAGCTTTATTTTTTTTCATTTGCCAATAAAAAAATTATAATGTGGAATTTTCTGTAAAAAAGGCCAAATTTAAAACCGCATGATAAATATTTTATCATAAGATAAAGTATAGGTTTGCAATTTTACGTTTTTTTTTTCGTAAGATATAAATTTTCGGAATAATATATAGAAGTTATATTTTTGTAAAACTTTTTCTCAGCTATGAACCATTTTTATTTCGCTTCTAAAAAAACTGAACCCTTTTTTCGTTGCTTTAAGAAAAAGTGGACACTAACATAAAATTAAAGATCAAAAAAGTACACAAACCACTTTTGTATTATTCAACATTCCGCCTTTAAAATATATTTATTTATTAATGGTAAAAAAACGCATATTTATTTAAATACTTTTTTAAAAATTGCGCATGTATTTAATTTATAATATTAAATTTTTGTTTTACTTTATCCACTTTTATATTTTGAATAATTTTCTTTTTTAAATTATTTGCTCATCGAATACTGCCAGGAAAAATAGAACAAAACTATATATATAATTGCTGTAAAAATTATTTAAAAAAAAAGTAATATAAACTATCATTGTTGTACAAATTAGGCTGCTCCTTTATTCAATATATTAGGTTATATAGATTTGCTAATAACTTCGCTAAACTATTTTTTGTTTTAGTTTTTATACGATAATAGATAAAAATACGCCACATAATTATTTAAAGAAAAAATATATATACAAATTATATTTTTTATGATTCCACTTCTAATACACGAGCGTTATTAATCTTTGTTGATTTTATAATAATTTAAAAAGTTGACTTAAAGATATTTTCAAAAAAAATACAATATTGTTTTTCACGTTCATTGGATCAAAAAAAAAATCAACTAGAAAGATTTTTGGTATAGAAAATGTTTTTTTTATCTTACAAATATGACGCTATAAACGTAGAAATAAAAAATACACGGTTTTGTATTATTTTTTTCTTAGTATGCTTGCATGACCTTACATTGTAATGATTTTCAGTAAGGAAAACTTATTGCAAGTAGCTAGGCAAGTTAAATGTTTAGCCGCCGCTAAAAAAAAGTTTTAAAAAGTATAAAACAAAGCATTTATTTTAAGTGAAATATTTCGTATATGTGCGCCTGATTATCGCAAGATATACTTGAAATATAAATAATTTTATAATTTAATAGAAATATTTATTATAAGTTTTTACAGAAAGGGTATAAATTATCAAAATTTCAAATCCCAAAATAAGTTTTCAAAAAGACGTTTTTTTATCCCAAAATCGAGTTTTTTGGGATTTTGAGAAATACTCCAAAGCGTCAGAGGCCTGAGTATAAAAGAACAGAATTTATTACGACACTTATTACTTGGAGTTTGTTATTTAAATTGTCCTAATTTTGTTACAAAGATCGTATTTACAAACGCCGATACTTCTTTCTTACATCCAAATGCACCTTATTTTTAATTTTTAATTGTTATCTTTGCGTTTCGGGAAAATTAGTCTCATGCCCTTACCACATTTATTACACACTTCTTGAAGTGGCTTTGGTATTTTATTATACTTTTGGGAAAACTCGATTAGGTTTTGGGGTTTTGATATTTACTTGACGAATTTTTCTGGGTCCATTAAAAGGGTTATAATATTAAATAAATTTATACTGGGACAATGGGGTAGTTTAGAAACACTTTGGGTGACCCAGAATGTAGGAATACCAAAAAATTCTAATATCAAAAAAAAATCTCTAAGCTAAAATTTTTCAAATAAAAATATTATAGATTTTTCAGTTCATAAATCGTGTTTTTACTACAGTTGGGCTTACTAAATATTTTACTTATTAAGCTTGCAATAAGCCCTTAATAAGAATAGTGTGCAAAAATAAATTAAATTATTTTTTACAGGTATAAAAAAAAATGCTAAGTATTTTTGAGCAAAAGGTTAGTTCTCTATTACTGAAATACATTAGCAAACTATTGGATCAAAATGAAAAGTAAATATGTATATACAAAACATAATGATTATTCCTAACCACTCATGTGTAAAGATAACATTGTAAGGATACGCTTTAAAGAAGTATAAATATTGCCTTTTGACTTACTAGGCACAGATTATTCTACAAACGTAAGAAAATTCAATAACAAAATATAGAAATAAATAAAAATAAAAATACAATTATTTACAAAAAAAAACAAAAAAAAAATCGTTTAATCGTATATTTTTCCGATTTTATATTTTACGAATACACTTATTTCTACGTTTTAAGGATCAAAAGTATTACGCAGATAATTAAACATATATCCTGCACATGTAAACACCCTTTCAGAGGATGTACTGATGCAGGAATGGTTGGATATTATAATGAAATTTTTATAGGTAAACGAGCTAGGTTCGATTCATTTTCAAAAAATCAAAAGGAATATCTTGTGTCGTTTCCCTCAGCAGAATTCATATTTTTTACACATCTTGCCGAATATCTATCTCTGAATAGTCTTCCCATAATACAGATTCTGCTTACTTGTTGCTTTGTGTTTGCCTTCGGGTGGTATTTACTGTAAATGCTAGTATCTCATTCTTTATTTCTGTCTTCACCGAATTTTTCATTTTATGTTTTAAAAGTTGCAAATGTTTAAATTAAAAATCCAAATATATTGCTTTGCACGAATTCATCCTAATTTCATCATTTATTTTATCTTGCAAATCTATTTCCGATTAAAGTTTTGATTTAATCCAAATTAAAAGCACTTCATCTTGTTGGGGTTGTATTTAAGAATTAGATAATTCTAATTGATAAATGATGGTAATATGATTAGGAGTACGGGTTATTCTCATTAAATGCTTGTCTTGTAGCCTCTTCAAGTGGTTTAAAAATAGTAATTAATATATCAATGAGCCTGTAATCTGAATCGATATAAGTGTTTAATACGTTTGTTTTTTTATATTCAGTAAAGGCTGCAATTTATGCAGTTTTTTGTATATTAAATCTGGTAAGTATTTATTAGGTTGAATTCCACCTAGTTACAACATCTTGCATGAGTTCATGTGGGGGTAAATGCAGCAATAATTGATGTTTGTAAAAAATGGAGGATGCGGAAGTGTTGTGAGTAAAATGCCCAACAAACTTCGTTTTTAAAAAAACATTAATTTCTACGTTTTTTATGACATGATTTATACAAATATGCATAGAATGTACAAAGCAACGTAAATATAAAAAATAAAAATATCTAGTGGTCAATACAATTTTTGCAGCATTATCATGTGCAATATATACAACTTTTTTTATACAATTCTATTCGATAAAACTTTCTATAAACACATTTTTCAAATTAACCGCTTTCTGCATTTCAGGAAATGGTATTATACGAAACAAGTAATTCCGAAACTGTCCATTCTTATCTGTAAAGATTACGGTACTAGCGTAACTACGCGTATTTGCGGTCTAGTCCATGTATATGTTAGAAAATGTATATGCAACGCATTATGTAATAAATTTTGCAGGTAAGCTTTTATAACATTGTAATTAAATAGCAGGTGTTCCGTAGTAAGCGATTTACGCCCGATACTGAGCAGACTCATGGCAATAACTAGTAAATACCAAAAATTTACTGTCATTTACTGTATTGGATGGCAAGCCTCATGTAAATATTTACTTGTTGCCGAACTTCACAGCAATTTTATTATCAAAATCAAAGGAACTGGGTGTTGTCAAACCAACATTATGTTATTGTTTCACGTGCCGAAGCATAATACTTGTATCTAATACGCAGATCTATGTATGGGCGCTCGGGGCGCTGGCCAATGGGCCCGCGCATAAAAAGGGGACAAAAAAAAACATACACAGATTATAGTAAATTTTGTTAAGGGTACACGTTCAATCGACATTGAACTATACAAAAAGACGCAAAACTTATTTTCTCAACAATAACGTAACACAAAAATAAACCAAATTAATGATTTTATAGATAGTACATATTATGTGTGTGTAAAAAAAGCTTTTGTTACACTTATTTTGACTTTGAAACATGTACAAGTCCGTTTTGAAAAACATTATAATCTACCTGTGCACGCAGTTTTTTTCTAAAATTTTTATAAGGAAAAAATGACAGTTTCTACAATTAGTAATTTAAAAAAAAATACAAAAGCATTTGACAAACAGAATTATCTAATAAAACAACGAACATGCATTTAAAGCATATATTTACATATACATAATGATTACAAACATTTCAACTTTATTGCAGACCTATTATTTCTCTTTTTTAATTTTTATTTAAGTATTATTTAAGGGTATTTGAACCCGATCATAATAAACTTGCACAGTTTTGCGACAATTTTTTAGTTTTTCATTGTTTCGACTAGTTTTCAGGGTTTTCTGGTTTTTGCTGGTTTTTTGAGTTTTTTTGGTAGTTTGCTTTATTTTTCGATATATGAGGCTTTGTTGGATTTTTTATATTACAATAAACGTCATCGTAAACTGTATATAGCAGTGTTTTTTTCAGTTGATGTAATATTTTAAAGTGTGGTTTATTATACTGACGGCGTATGTATTTGTAGTAGAGTTACCTCTAATTATAAAAATGCCTATCTAATATTTTTTTTAATACTGTATTTTAATATATATTAAGGTATATTAATTGCATTCAATTAGTGTGAAAAAACATATTTTGCTTTATTCATTTCCTCCAACTAAGATATAGTGTTTACAGACTTCAAATTGCAGATTATCGCGCTACCAATGAACAAATTCGTAACAATCAATAAAAAAACAACAACATAAGCAAATAGAACATGATTTGCTGAGAAAAAATAACTATGACCCAAAAAAATCTGACCATATGCAATACCGTAAAAAAACACCAACTAAATTGACAAAATGAAGTTTTTTAGGGGTGTTATCGCATCTCGTTTTTATTGCTAGTCTTTTGACATTACAAAATACATTCTAGTAGCTTGTTTATTATCTTCCTTTTATTATGTTGACTTTGCCTGCACAAAGCATGTAGCTTCGCGCTTAAATAAATTTCATAGAAATGAGATATATATGCTTTTGATAGTGGATTTTTCCATAAAAACGTAATTTTTTTGCTTGTGAATGCTTTGAAAGCCTGGTATATGTATCGAATACAGGTTTTATGTCATAAATATATTTACAGTTTTTTAAAAAATAACTGGATAACAAAATAATATAGTTGTTTTTTAAGAAACATAAAAAATGTTGAAAATCATATTTTATAAGTGGAAAAATTTGTGCACCAGGGGCTCCTATAATCCTAGATCCGCCTCTGTGTATGCCCCGGACAGCTGATGTTCGTACTACTAATGTTGCATCTGGCTTGAATTTTTTTTTTTTCAGTGAAATAAGTCCATATCTGGCTTCTTTTCTTGCGAGTTTTGATACTTATGGTTTGTTTATCTGTATTAATTAAGGAATAAAAATGAAATATTAATATGGGTTGTTTAGGCGCACTTAATAACTTTATTCAATAAAAGGTGAATTCAAAACCAACCCGTGTTTTAGCCCGCGTTTTTGTATATAACGATGACTAGCCTTAGGCTTAATTAATTCATGGAGACGACACGTTTAGGGTTTCGGAAGTCGAAAAATTTTAAAATAAACAAATAAACACACTATTCGGACTTTTTTCGATATTTAAATAATCGATTTCTTAACAAATCTATTCGATTTTTTATCTATACATTAGGTTTTTATTAGCAGTAAATATTTAAATGCATTACATTTGTAACATTTATTGTCGCCAAATTTGTGTTTTTCAACAAACAAAAACAAGTAATGATGTAAAAAAAATTATCTTTGCACAGTGCGTACACAGGAAAGCAAATGGTGATGTTGGATGAACAAAACACTATTCCTTAACTTTTTTTTTTGATTAAATTTAAACAGATGAAAAAATGATAAACAGTAATTTTGCAAACCACTTTTTATAAAAGAACTTATAAAAATGTCAATAAATGAACTTCTAGAAGATATATAATTTTGTCGCATTACTGTATCACGTATCTAAATTTGCTGCATATTGCCTTAAACACTTTTGACTATGCCAGTTCATTTGGATCCTTGCATAAGTATGCGGGTTTAAACTTTTTTTTTTTTTTTTGCAAAATCTATTTACAGAAACATAGACCATATATATTGTATATTAAAATGTAAATACGGCAATGTATACTTTGCCTAAGCATTCTTTTGTCCTAGTCTACCAAAATTAAAACATTTGTGACCTAAAATACAAGAATGCAAAGTAAAGTTCACATTAACGATATTTGCACTATATATGCAACATATACACGAACAAAATATAGCAAAAAAATTCAAAATGCTTTTAAAATGTTTTTTTTTCTATATCTTTATAATTTTTTTTGTAATCGAATATAGTCGATTATTCAATTATTTAGATTGTAAATTATTCGATATGTGATTATCTGCATTATTTCTAAATTTCGAACCCTACCACTGATATAAATCGAACCAAGATTTCTTTTACACAAAAAAAAGACGTTATCTCCTGATTAATATACATGATAGGTCATAAGATAGATACAATATAGATGTACTTATTAAAACACAGGAGCATCGTATTAATTATAATTTCTGCACCACAAGTCTGCTTTATCGTACTAAAAACCCATGATTAAGCGCCTAAAAAAGTTTTCGTAAACAGCCTGTTATAAAGAGTCACCAAAGCGTTTAACTTGGGTTATTTGTTTAAAACATAAATCTTTTACAGACTTAATTTTTTTCCGAGCTACCACTTTTTACTATTGCTTTTTAAAAATTATTAAATTTGTATTTAAAGCCAATTATTGTTATATAATAAAAGTATTGAGCAAAATGTTGTTTTTTTTACTGTTCATTTATTAAAATTTAAAAATTATGAAACTGCATTTTTGACTAAAATCTACTTTTTAAAAAATTTTTAGTTTTTAAGTGGCTTTATTTAGTTTTTACGAAAGTATTTTTTATAGAAAAAATGTCTACTCTAAGTTTATTTTTTGTGTGTGTAAATGCTGAACATGAAATCGCAGTGATATTCAGTTTATGAACCCTTTTTAAATATATGTCGCGTAATTTCGCGTCGCAAAAAAATTTTATATGATAAAAAAAGATAAATATGTTTTTAATAAGATATAAAACCCGCTTTTAAAAAAGTTTAACAGCGTTTTTTTTTCCATAAAGTACGTTTTTTTGTATGTATAGAAAACTTTACAATCTGCATACTAAAAATACTATGGTTTTATAGGCAAATGGTATACGTAAAAATGTTTGAAACAGTGCTAAAGGCACCGCTTTTTTTTAACTTACCTGACAAAATATTGAAAAAGTTGTATCCACATAAATTTACTATACATAGCTAATCTGGTATATGTCATACACGTATCGGTCATTTTATCCTTATAGGTATGATCAAAAAAGTAAAGTTTTATTTAAATTACAAAACAAAAAGTTATTTAAGTATTAAATGCCATTTGTACGGTCTCGATACATTTGAACCTCTTTTTTTATAGCATATTTTAACAAGAAAAAAGATTTTAAGCAAAAAAACAAAAATATCTAGAACATGAATAGGGATTTTAATATAAAAAAACAAGTTTTTGCTTTTTTTTAAAAGCATTTTTATATGGTGTTTTGGGGTACGAGAATATAATGATGTATTGTAGAAAACACGCCTTAAAAAAAGCCTGGTTTACTTTGGTTAAAGCGCCATATAACATAGCAATATGTGTAAATCAAAAAACGGGTTTGAATTATAACTAACTAAAGAACCGGAAAATTAGTGGTTAAAAACTAGTTTCCTAACTTTTATGTGATTTTATCTTCAACGTTATTCTTATGGCAGCCTATCTTTTTATAAATAAATTACCCCAACAGAATACGCACGAACCTTTATAAAATACCATAATTTATTTTTGCATTAAGTTTTGCAATGCTACGATAAGACTATTTTAAAAGAATATATTTTGTCGTTTCTGCACATAAAACTAATTTATAATTTTAAAGCCATTAAGTAAAGCAAATGGTTCAACAACAAGAAAATGTCCTTCTTTTATATGAATGACGCCTGTGATTGTCATATCTAATTTTTTTTTATTCAGTTCGTATAAAGTTAAACTTTTTACAATGGGATAACGCAAATAAATAAAATCATATTTTAAAGAACAGAAAATATTACAAAATATAACAAAATATACAGAATATATAATAATCATACAAAGTCGTTTTAGCAGTTTAAAAATTTCTTTTATTTTTACAAAATATTTGATTTTTCAACTAAAAACAATTTGAGCAATGGTCGGGTGATCATATGGCATTTTCTGAATGCTAAAAAATCATGTATGTATTTTTTTGTTTTAGGCATGCATACATATATAAATTCCATTCCATTTCATTGCATTGCGTGATGACTTTTGACTTTGCAAAAAAATGTCGGTGATATATCAGGATTTTAGTAAAGGGTAGAAAAACTGACGATACGTTAAAAATAATTATGTTTAGTGGTAGTAAAATATTACTTAGAGTTATTTGTATAGACCTTAATATAGATTTCTTACAGAATTTCAAAAAGAATCATACATACGCTGACAAGCCCAGATTGACGTGCAGTCGATAATTGTAGATTTTAATTTATAACCCAAAATAGAGCTGCCATTCTCATCATCTATAAATATATAAATGTCGTCTCCAAACGTTCCTTCTAGATTTATAAATTGTTGCTAAACAGATATGAAAAAAACAACACATACTAGAAAGTAAAATTACATGTTGTCAAAAAACAAAGGTTTCATATATTTGCAATTTGCTGTATACTGTAATCTTTTAATTAAGAACTCGCATTTATTTTTGCTGTTATTGTGCAATCAAAAAATGTTTCTTTATATAAAAAAAGAATCCATTTAACTTTAGCTGCGTGCAAAAAGCGTGAAGTAAGTTTCTTGTGTGCTTAATTGTTTTTAAAACGATCTTGAATCAAAAAAAAAACTTAAAAATCTGGATCACTGTATAGTATTTGACAGTAATAGTGCCAATTTTAAAATAAAACCTTTTTTTATGTGTTGTAATCTGGATGATCTTTGTAAGTTTTTTTTGTAAAGTAAGTAAACAAAAGAATCAAAGCCAAATATCAAAAAACCTAAATAAAAATATATGACGCTTTATTTTTAATATTTTTTCATAGAAACACAAACCATTTCAATAACCTTAAAAAATTGGGTTTTTTGTTTTTATGCTTTTCTAAAATAATAATTATATGATAGAATAGTTTTATTTACCAATCACTATCTTTAAGATACATATTATATTTCTACCAATTAATCTCATATAAAGGCGTATTGAAAGAATTTTCGTATGTAAAATATATTTTTTTGCATACATATTTAATTTAATATATTTTTTTGCTACTAATAAAAAACGCGAGTTTAATTTATTGTTACTTTTGTATATGTATTTTTTTTTTGTTATTGTTGTATGGCAAATCAATATTAAAAGAGTTATTAGTCAAAAAAAATATAAAAGATAATTCTTATCTACCATCTCTTAGATTATGGGCGTAGCTTACCATACATTTTATAACTTTTATATGTATGATTTAAATAGAAGTGTATTTTTTTATCAAAATAGTACGTCAAATAGTAGAACTAAAAAAATCGATTCATATACTTTATCTTATAAAATATAATATTTTAAGTGAAGGGGGGCGGGAAAAGCAAAAAAAATAGACTCTTGAACTTGACACAGTTTTTTTATTCGCAAGCCTTGGAGTGGTTATTAGACCTTACCTGTATGCTCAAATTTTATGTATTATAATGATATTTTGTTCTTTTGCCTTAACTCAAAAAAATGTTTACAATTTTTACTAATCTTTTATATTTAAAAATAAGTTGCGATTTTTTTATATTTTTTTAATTCATGAAAAATCTGCAAATAAATATCTGTGCATTCTATTTATGTTGTTTACTTTTTTTTAAAAACATTTTTTTTTTTTTGCAACATAAAAGAGATAATATAAATTTTAAGCATAAAAAAAATATTAGTACGAGGTAAATGTATATTAAATTTATTGAAATCATATTTAGCACCATTTATAAAAATATTTTTTAAGAATAAATACGATAAATATATTCAATGCAATAAATCTAAACATTAGTTGATCTGTAGTTATCAAAAATATTGATGTATAATTTTATTTTTGCTATTAAAGCGATGCATATTACACTTCTTTCTAGATGTATCATGTACTGTAAGATATAAAAGAAAGACAGGACAGTAAACAGTTTTAATCAGCAAACTGCACGGTGTTTAGTACGTTTACTGTATAATAAAGTGATCAAAATCACCTTTTTTTATAAAATATTAGGCATTCAAAAATTGCTAGTATACAATTTAATTCTATATATTAGCTAATTTACTTAACTTCTAATTTTTTAGACTTTTCAACCCAATATTTTTATTTTAGTTCTAAATATCAGATATAAAATCATATACCGTACTTCCTCGATAGTAAGCAATGAAAAAAAAAAACGTAAAAGGACCCAAAAAGCATTGAAAAATATAGCAAAAATAAAATTCAAAGTCATCCTCGTAAAATATAAAAATAAATCAATCGAAAAAAACATTTGTATTTAACTTGCATATTTTTGTCATAAAGTAGTGGTTTATTTACAGCCTTGGTGGAAATGCTTACTTGCGAGAAAATACGGTACTTTTACACTTTAATACTTCGTGATTAAAAGGTTCTAATATTTTTATTCCGAATACATCTTAAACTACTTTTTTTTGTTAAGAATATACTTATTCCAAGAAACTTATGGTCTTCCGGTAATTTTGCATTACTTTAACTGCAATATTTTTTACAGATTTTTCAATTTCCATGCATAAAAACAGTAAAGTTATTCTTTTATTTTGTTTTTATTTTTTTAAACCATTTAATGCATTTTATGCTTTATTTACGAAGTCTTCCTGGAAAAAAATCTAAAAAAAGACAAATGAATTCTATAATTGCAATAAACTACCCAAAACACCTTTCAAATTATTGAAATGTCTAAATGCGTTTTAAATCGTTTTTTTGTATAAAATTTATAGTCACGGAATTCCAATTTCGAGAAATCATGATGATCTTATCTTGCACTTAAGGCTAATATTAAAAGTATCAAAGGCAGTTTTTTGTTATTATTGGCAATTTCTACATTTTACAGTATAAGATAGATAAGAAATTTATATTTTATAAAAATTCAGGTTCAAAAATGTCATATAAATATATCGATGGTTTATATAGAAAGACGAGAGTTTTTTATCAAAAACTTTTAACTCTTTTAAAGAAAACTCTACCTAAATAAATATAGTAAAAAAGGTAAAAATAAAAAATAATCTATTGTTGTCTTTTTATTCTTAATATCTTTTTTAGAAGGTATGTGCCTTCTTTTACTTCTATAAAAATATTAATTCCCATACTAAAAGGTAAATTTTTAGTATAAATTTGTTTGAATAAAATGAGGATCCTACAGCGAATAAATATTAGAAAAAACGCTATTAATAAAAATTAAAATGCATTTTTACTATTATAACTAAAAAAAAACTGACAAATATAGTGTTGGTCTGGCACCAGTTACTACCAAAATGGTCGCCGTTGCTAACCGTTATGTGTGGTTAGGAAACCGGTAATCGGTTTATTGCTTTGATTTTTAGAAAAAAGCAATATGAAAATTTTATGTTAACTATGTTATTGACTGTTTTTATATGCCGTTTTTATATTTCAAATTCGGAAAGTGTTACGGCTTTTATTACATGATTGATTTACAATATATAAAAGATTTAAAAATTATAATTACAAGTCCAAAATTGTCAATTAAATACATGTTATATCCTCTACTACAGTTTACAGTAGAAACGTATTTTTTTCGATTTTATTACTAAAAACGATTTCATTGTTGCCATTTATACATTTGAAAGACCCTTAGCATACTTTTTGATATTAAAGTACTGTTTTATAATCATTTTTTTAGCGTTTGTCTTTTGTGTCTAAAAATACTTTCGATATAATTTTTAGAATATATAGGTCAAGGATCTCTCAAGTGCAGAACGTATAAACGTGCCAAAAAAACTATCTTGGTCAGTAAGTGACGTTTTATGTTGAAAAACATGAATATAATTGGTTAATTTTTTTAAAAATAATTGGTATTAAATATTAAGGAAATATTTTCTTTTTGTAAAAAAGGAAAAATTCACAAACCTGTAACAAATATCTTTCAATAAATTTTCATTGTATATCTGTGTAACTCCTAAGCTTTTTTTTCTGTATACAATTTCATTTTGAGGGCCTCAATGTCGACACTTCTCTAAATTTTAAGGAGAATACATACAAAAGTATAATTTTAACACAAAAAGAAAAAAAACCAAGATTCATAGTTTTTATGTTATATTTTTTTTATTTATACTTTACGATTAAAAAGGAAACTGCAATAAATGGTTACCTCTATAAAATCGCAATTTAGGTCCTGTTTTCGATCCGGGTAGTTATTATCCGGTTAGTTATTATGAATACACTATTAAATATTAGAATTAACATGCTTTATAATACGTTTTTGTTTTTACACAATCTACCAAGAATGCAAATACATTTAAAAAACATCAAATATTTACTTAAAAATTTTTTTATAAAAATAAAAATAGTATATTTTCAATTCAGAGTTTTACGTTTTTTTATTTGAGTTAAGTAAAATAAAAATTTTGAAATGTTTTCTTTGAAATAAATACCACAAAAGGAACTATAAGTAATACAATTCTGTAAACCAAATAAAAAAACCTTTAAAAGCAAAATATATTATATTAATTAATGGACTTACGCCGCGTTTTGGTTAGATTCAGTGTAGTGTTTCTACCCCGGGACGCGGGATTCCGGATAAGTTTTGCTAAAATTATATCCCGGGTAATCCCGGGAATCGAATTCAAATGTAACTTTTTTTTTGTAATTTTTTGCAGTTTATTAATGCATATAAACAAACAATTGTGCAAAATACGATATTTTTTCAATAGTTTTAGACAACAAAAGCTGCAAGTATGTATTTATAGTGCATAAAAACACATAAACCAGGCAAATTTTTTTATCTAAATTTGTTGGTGCATACAGAAAAACATATAACATCTATTAATACATTTCTGTAGTTAAAGAGTAAAACTTATACTATTTTTTATAGATATTTATTTTATAGAAAAAAAGAAAAAGAACAGCTTTAATTGACAAAACCAAATAATTGCTCGTTTTAAAATAAATTTGAACAAATCAAATTTATTATAAAACGAAAAAAGTTTACCATTTATAAAAACAATGAATTTTTTTATGTTTAAGTTTATAAATTTTTCATAAAAGAACGGTTTTATTTTTTTGCTATAAATTTTCCCGGGAATAGAAAATTTCATATTTTTACATCCCGGGAAAAATAACTCCCGGTGTACCGCGGTATTTCCACCCCCGTGGTAAAACCATCATCCATGGTAAAACCAGCGTAACCAGCAAAAATTACACAAAACACAAACCAAAAAATACAAAAATCTGTGCAGAATTATTTGCATAAATTTAACAAAGGCTACTTCTATAAGATGTATTTTATTTGACCTCTTTATTGCAAAAAAAGCAAAAGAGAATATGTAGAAGTAAAAAAACGAAAAATACATCTATATATAAGAAACGCATGCAAAACTGAGTAGAAAAAATGCTTTTAAATTTTTTTATTAAATCGATAGATTTTCTTTTTGTCCACAAAAAGTCCATAAAAATAAAATTAAGTTGCAGATTTGTGTTTAACTAGTATTAATATAGTTAAAAAAGTATTTATTGCAACAAAATATAAGCATTTTGCATCATTTATTGGATGGAAATACTATGGTCGATGCAGTTTCTACTGTGGTTTAATCATCTATCAAAAAAGACGTGTCAAAAAACATCCAATTAAAATGGCAAGTTTTAGACAAAAATAAATTATGGTTAGAACATGCAACGTGTAAACTAAAAAACAAATATGCTCTTAAAAGTGTATTTATAGTTCATTTTATAGATTTTTTGTGAATATACTTGAAAAAGAGCAATAAACTACAATAAGACATGTAAAAATGTGTTGTAAAACATAAATGAACTTTTATACGCGCAAAATAGAATCACGAAAGCACATGTTTACAATATATGAAAAAATGTATTCTAACTAGGGTTGTAAACCAAAATTACCTTTCCCAATTTTCCCAACATTTAGACCGGGAAAATTGGGAAAGAAATTTTGACCACGGGAAAATTGGAAATTTTGCATTTAGCTATTGAATAGTTTTCTTCGCGTTTTATTTACCAATAAAACTTTATTCTTATTTTTCTCATTAATTTACGAAACAAGTTCGAGCTTTACCGTAATAAAATAGTTTGTAACATGGCTGTAAAGTTAATACGCAACATTTTGAATCATACAATCAATTATAAGGCGTCAAATAACATGTATAAAGGATCCTAACATTATAATATTCTATTAGTAACGTGTTTCCGTCATGGCAAAAAGTTAATTCTTTTAGTCAAGTAAAAATAATAATTAAATAATAATATACCAAATAATATAAATATTACTTATAAAAGCATTTAATAAATTGCAAACCAACATACAAATAAAAAATAATTGTTTTAGATAACTTATAGCTAGGCTTTATAATTTTAAAACCACTTCTAGGTTTACTTCAAGACGTTTTTTAAGAATATAAGTTATGGTAGATATAAATACAGAAGTTAGTTTACAAAACATATACTCTTTAATCTAAAAAATGTCAATAAAAAGTACTAGTGTCGTAATTATGACTTAAAAATATGATTCACAACCCTTTCTTTTTTTTATTCTTCAAAATTCTCAATTTTCCCAAAATTTCCAATTTTCCTGTATAAATTCCCAATTTTTCCATTCAAAAAATAGATTCCCGATTTTTTACAACCCTAATTCTAACACAGCAATAAAAGAAAAAACAAATTATAAACAAATATGTATATATATTTTATTATTAGTATGCCGATATATCTTTAGACAATTTTACACCTATTACTATTTTAAACGAAAAAAAATAAAAACATTTTTAAAAGTAAAAATATCTTGCAAAAGTAAATTAAATGAATGTTATCAGTACATATGTACGAGATTTTTTAGATTTTTTAGTTGTATATGTCATACATTCTATAGTATTTTATTTGTTGCCTATACAAAACAATATTTTTAAAAAATTAAGATAGTAAATTTGTTAAGAAATATTTTTAGATAATCAAATTTGTAAAAAAACAAAAATATGTACTGACTTCTTTGTTTTACCATGACCTTTTAATGTGCCAAATACTCGTAACAAAAAAATTGCCCGTAAGGTAATCATTAGGGCCCCAGAAAAGGTAGAAATATGATTTAAGCCGCAAAATACATATTCTTGATGTAAAACAGCACTTGAATCTTGTTAGTTTTACTTATATACATACGCTGCACTTTTTGTTTTTTTAGATTTCAGCAATTATTATCACTCAAAATTATAGATGCTAACCTTCTTTTTCCCTACAAATTGAGCGTAAAAAATGAAATAAATTGCAAAAAAAAGGTATGAAAAACAACAACCATCAGCATATTACTTGTTTAACATAATTTTGTTTGTCAAAGTTGCAAGAAACCATGTATTTAGTAGTTTAAGTAGGCTTTTCGAACTTTTTGGTGTTATATTTGCTACCTTTTTTTGGGGCTCTAGTAATCATGCATATTCCGTGTCATTGCTCTATTAGGTTAGTTTTATATAGCTTAAAAACATGTACATCTCGATAGAAATAAATTATTTTTTTTGTGCATTTTACATGTATTCAAGCTATATAATGTCAAAAAAATAGAGCAATGACACGAAATATGCATGATTACTTTACAGGGAATTGTATTTTGGGCGAGTTTTTGAAACATTAAACGGTCTTAGTAGAATAAATTAGTCATTACGTATTTCTTTCTGTTATAAATTTGATTATCCTAAAATAATTCTTAAAAAATTTACAATCTTTATTTTTTACACATAATTCTTTTATATAAACAACAAATATAGTATTATAGAATGTATGACATATATAACTGGTAATAAAAAAAAATAGAACACATAATTGCTGATAACTAGGGCGGGCAAATGCAGAAAAAAATTATAATTGCAGACGAAATTCCATAAATAACAGGTTTTTTGTTTTAAATGCAGAATTTTTCTGCATTTATAATCATTATTTGTTACTTAAATAATGTTCCCTAGTCATAATATCAAAATTTATTCCATAGTAAAAACTGTTATAGGGAACATAAATAAAAAAATTGCGTTTTAGACTAGAAAAAAACAAAAATTTATAAATGCAGAATTTTGCAGAATTTTTTTAAATGCAGAATTCTGCTGAATTTTTCTGCATTCATGTTCCGCCCTACTGATAACGCTCATTTAATATATCGTTGAAAGATATTTTGGCTTTATAAGATATTTTAATTGTAGTGTTTAAAATAGTAATAGATGTAAAGTTGTCTATAGATTTTTTGGGATACTTATAGAAAAATATATAGACATATTTGTTTATAATTTGTTTTTTGTTTTATCGCCGTGTTAGAATACCTTTTTTCATATATCTAAACACGTGCTTTCGTTGTGTTTTTTTTCGCGTGTTAAAGTTCAATTATGTTTTACAACACGTTTTTACATGTTTTAGAGTAGTTTACTGCAAATTTTCTTGTATATTTGAAAAAAATCTATAAAATGGACTATAAATACACGTTTAAAAGCAAATTTCCATTTTAGTTTACACGATGCATGTTCTAACCATAATTTATTTTTGACTAAAACTTGCCATTTTAATTGGATGTTTTTTTGACACGTCTTTTTTGATGGATGATTATACCACAGTAGAATCTTCATCGGCCGTGGTATTTCCATCCATCAA
>JAQFYM010003522.1:0-18372 GCA_034694785.1 Agrenia bidenticulata | reverse complement strand
TGTAATGATATTGCTGCTATCAATAGAAATACATTAACAAATAATATAATGAATGTACTTTTAAGCATTCTAGAAATGTAATCGATGTTTATATTTAAAATTTCTAATTATCACATTTGGTAAATTGCATTAATAATCGAATCTAACAAGAACTTTGTAAATGACGTGATTCCAAGACAAAAAAATGCTATAACATTTCAATACAGCCTTTATTACACATTCATATTTTGTATGGAGACCAATTGGTTTGCATATAGTCATATATTTATTTCATATTCATATCTATAATATCACTAGATAATTAACTATTACCGCATTTAGAAATTTTTATTCGAAACAATATGTAAATGGCATATATTTTTCACAATTTGCGTTTTGTAAAGCTAAATTTTAATCCATTTTCACTAGTTTTTATTTGGAAATATTTACACGCCCTAGAAGTGGATCACTATTTTCTACAGGGCTCATGAAAAAATAATTGCCGCATGCAATTATTGCAATTCAATATATTGCAATTCAATATATTGCAATTCAGCGGTTCCGAAATATAATAATGATACTCTTCCATATTGGCCATACAATTTATCGCCATTATAGTTGGAAAATGTTTTCATATTTTTTTCATATTATAACTGACCTAGAACAAAAAATTTATACATATTATCGAATTACAAAAATTTGTAAATGAATCATAACAAAAAAATAGAAAAGTAAAGCGATATTTTTTATTTTTAATAGTCTTAGCCAAATATTATAAAATATTATAATTATATGGTTCTCTTACGTAGCTAGGTAGAATAAGTTCAAAAAACGCTATAAATAAGTAAATTATATTTAAATATAGGTCAATTCAATTCATACATAAAGGGTTCCCACAATTTGAATACTAAAAATCATATAATAATGTGTATTTTTAGCTTTGAACTGTTGTTTATATTTTTTTAAAATTGAAATAAATAGTAGAAACAGGTATGTATTGTTATTTTTTATGTAGAATAATAATATGTTTTTTACAAAAAAGTAATAATTTAGTTTAATTTCTGTATTTTAAAGAGATTTTATAAACAAAACCGAACAAATAGATGCGATACAGCAGTTTTTTTTTGCACTCTGAACATTTTTTTTTCTTTTTCTTATATTGTAAACGACAATTAAAATATTTTTAGTATTTTTAAGCGGTTTAAGCGAATCCGTGTGATAATAAACTGAAAGAATAAACTAACCCTGTATCCTAAGAAACTCCGACTACAGATATATCAAGTAATATTATACCAAAATCTTTTAAAAATATACGTAAAGATGTAATATTATTAGTAAAAACATTGTTTATCTAGATATGGAAACAGTTTAGAGGCTAAAAAACTGGCTTTGTACTTCCAATCATGTTTTTAAACATTTAAAAGGGGTTATACGTCTAAATAAAGCGATTTATGTTGTTCTGGTACATTAATAATCGGTATAATTTTTTTCTTTTCATATTTTACCATTATGGCCATTATGGAGGGAAGCTCAAAAAAAAAACCGTCCATATTTCCATACCATAATCGGAGCCGCTGTTGCATTTATTGTAGTGTAAACACAATATTTTACAATATATTATTCCTTAATGACAATTAAGAACATTAATAGAGTAAACTTCTTCTTTAAAACAATTGAAGTAACTATATAGGAGTGCGGTATTTGCTTGACAAAAATGTAACAGGATACAAGCGAATATCTATTCAAATGAAAAATCGCAGTTTTTATGTGTTTTATGTAAGGAAAACATAACATGAAAAACGCCTAAAATCGCAATTGTGCACGCGGTATATCTACGCTTATAATTTTTAATCTAGTTTTCAAGCAATCATCTAGCTAAGTTGAAACAAAAAGAAATCAAAAAATTTAAAAAAGTGGAAAATGACATATATTATAATCTTGTGTTACGATTTATTTAATTTTGATTGTCGATTATTGTGTCTTTAAATATATAGTTGTATTATTTCCCAACTAAAAACTACTATAAAAAACTATTATACAAACGTGGTATTTTGAGAACTTTATAAAAATACGTACATTTTTTTTTATAATATTGCTACTAAAGCAAGTTTAAAGTATTGTTTTTTTTTTTTTTGCAAAGATAAAAGGTTTTCGCTATAGTTGTGCATGTTTAAATGCAGAGTATGCATTTTAAAGGTTTTAAGTTATTTCAGTCTATATATTTTATATTCTATTGATAATTATTTATGTTTTTTTGTTTGTATTTTGATAACATCAATCATATTAAAAAAATACATCGGTTGGAATTTTGCGTGTTGCCGCGGGCAGCTGTTCTTCTTGGAGGAAAACCCATTTGATAAATACTTATTTATTTATAAAATCACCTTTTATATACCCTGTATATCTTTTATCTAATACAATGTACCATTTATGGTATCATTGTTACAGATAATCTGCTATCGCCCTGATTTGTTTCTTAAAACAAATACTTGCTCATATGTATCAACTAATGGCGCAAAATGCGTATCTTTGCGAGATAACGCGTTTCCGCACCAAAAATCGCGTTTTTAAGCCTCATATGCGCAAATATTTGGGCTTTTGTGTGTCAAAGCCCAACTACATCTATAATTTATAGTGGTGATAATTTTTGCAGGTTTTTTTTTTGCTTTTGACTTTTTGCACTCTAAGGTAAAGGGGTACAAAAACCTTTTATTGTTCTTTATATGTAGGAATATCGGGATTTAAATTATAAGAATAAAATGGTAACGGAAAACTGTGATTTATCGAAATATTTTACCAACTAGATAGATTTCATATATTTATGGTTCAATTTAGTTTTACTTCAATTTACTATAATTTTTTATTTTTTTATGCTTTATTTTTTTAATTATTGCAATTATTGCTTTAATTGTGGAAATAAAAAAATGGCCATAATATTATTGTAATACAATATTCGGAAGCCCCGATATTCTGTAAAGAGCATAACCCAATGTACACAACAGAGCAATACGAATGCAGATTTTAGCAAATAATATACTTAAATACTAAATCGAGCATAAAAAAAAAATTTATATTAAAACTTGGAGTGATGAATGACAAAAAGTACAAAAAATACTACGTAATTAACAAAAAGTACTATACAAAGAAAAATCTCGATGAAGCGATAAGTAAAAATAATAAATAACAGAAAAACAAATAATTGAACAATAAGCTATCAACAAAACATAAATGAAGAATATAATGGGTATTATTACCTGTGATACCACCCAGGGGCATCTCACACTCCCTGGAAAAATAAAAAGAGTAAATATTTAATATATATTTATATCCCCTCATCCCAAAATGTTCCACAAATAAATTCTATTTCGTTTGTACATACTAGTCAGGGCTTTTCAGAATGGTTAGGTTATATTATATGGGTAAATTTGTAACTCCATCATTATTGCAATAATGGTAATATTAGGTTTGACATTTTTTTTACAGCCCAAAGGATCAAAAAATTATTTTTAGCCAAAATATAAAATTTGGAACATAAAAATTAGTTAATTTTGGTAATTTTGTTTAAAAAAAATTTTTGTTTAAATATATGTACTAGATTAAAAATATTTTATTGGGTGAAAATGTGTTGTCTATACAAAAAAAACATATTTTTAGTTTTATTCATGCACGTTTTTAGTAATTCTGTATTTTTTACAAAATTTTTTATCTACTACGATGAGAAAAATTTTAGCCTTTATATGTTATATTTAATTATGGTAAAATATGGGCAGATTTTTTCCACCATTATGTCGAAAATTTATGTTTCCATGAAAAATAAAGCCTCTAAAACAATAGAACTATATTTAAATCATTATCAGGGCAGCATCAATGCCTGTGATTACCCTTTTTAGTATTTTTTAGTCTTTTATATATTCCCAACATTTTTCCATGTAAGTTATTGCAAATATACGGTTTTTTTAAAACACAAGAATATGCGTCAATGTAGCCATTATATGGAGGAAATTGCTGATTTTTTATGATTTTTGATTTCCATCGAGATTCGGTTAAAAACAAAAATTTGTAATTTGTAATTTTCGTACAATTACTCGAAGAATTTTACAAAAAATTAAGGCGAATAAATTTTAATACGGTTGGTATTATTCTACTTGTATTTACATATTTTTGTTACTGCATACAACAAAAATGAACGTATATCCATCAATTGTCTACTTTTTATTAAAAAATCAACATATTTTTTCGATATTCGTAATTTAACTGCCTATTATACTAACACTATATACCATGGCTTGTTAAAACACAATTGTATTTCCCATATATAGGTATATATTGTATGGTCATAGTGGATGGAATTTTTTGTATACTTTGCCATATTATTATCCCCTTTTGATGACTATATGTATTTCTGAAAAGTATTTTTTTCATTTCTTATGATGTAAAAATTATAAGAATAAATATGCATATTAAATTGTAAAAAAAGGCAAAATAAAATGTTCTATAATACCTAATTGTAACCAAAATATAAGTAAAATAATCAAGTTATAGATTTTTTACTTATGCATGTATTAAAACGAAAAAATAACATAATTAAACATATGATGCTTCTTTAATGACATTGGATAAATTATTTTATTTTTTAAAATATACTTGCCCTGTCGAATTTTAATAAAACAGGAAAAAAAACGCCAATAAAAATGTTACAACTACAAATGATTTATATTATTAAAAAAAAGCTTAGTTTTTTTGTTGTTTTTATATTACTTGCACCAGTTTGCGATAAAATCAATGCATTTAAATGATTTGAACCGTGGCAAAGCTTTTAAAACAAATAACTTATCTTAATGTAAAAATACCGTAAGTTTTTTATGACAGACATAAAAAAACTTTTTTGAAGGTTGGTGAATTGCCTTGTTTTCTGTAAAAATAAATTTACAACTAAATTATAAAAAAATTGTATGTTTTAAGTAGGGTCTAAACAAAAATTGGGGGCCTATTTTTTTTGTAACCCCATATAACAAGGGGTCAATTGCAATCCATTTTTTTATATAGGGTAATGATAAAGTTTTTTGTTTATTTAATCATACTCAAAAAATATATTATGTATCAGTTTTTTGCAATATAAACATTTTTTGTTGGTTAAAGAATGCATAAGTATATACGTTGATAGCAAATACAGTAGAAAAAAGTATAAAATTACAGAATTAAATACAAAAATGTGTTTGAATATATTTACTGATATTTTTATCTACAAGTAGAATTTTTTTCGCGACTTAATTTTTATATTAGGTTGCGATACTTACCATTATTGTTTGTTTTTTAGTTTTACTGAATTTCTATGTGTTGTGGCGAACTACGTTTAGATTGGCCGAACCTCACTGTAGAAAATGATATATGTGGCATTTATGCATAAAACGTTTGCTTGCATGTTGATACAGACACACACATCATTTCTGTATATTTCTTAATGTTTTTTATTAGCGCTTGTGTGCTTAAACGTTAGCAGTAAAACAATACAACGTTATATAATGTTGCAGGGGCGTAGCCAGGAATTTATAAGCCAGGGGGTAGACAGTGTTTTTGCAAAAAGTAAGGCCCAAAAACCATATTTTTATGCGTTTAAAACATTATATTTTTTTTTTGAAAAAAATTCATTTTTAATTAGATTCTTAAAATCAAAAAATATCTGAAAAAAGGACCCTACCCTTAAATCAGAACGTCAACTATTTGTTGAAGGGGGGCACCCGTCTTAACCCTCCCTGGCTACGCTACTGTAATGTTGTTATCCAAAAAGCTTTAAACTACATGCAAGAATATCTAATGCCGTGCAGATGACTGTTTTGACTACAAAATACGCAAACAAAGCGCTAGTATCATTTTTTTATTTTTGATTTATGAATTTGTGCTTCCCAATATAAGCCTAGACATAAAATATATATTGTTTAGTTTTTTTGTCATTCATAATTGTTTTTCTGATGCCAAGTGCAGCAAACATATTGCTTTGATTGATTTAATAAATGAAAAATGTTATATAAAAACCTTTTCTACATACAATATGCATAAATAGGTTATATGCAGTGTTACGAAGCAAAAAGAGTCATTTTGGCTACCTTTAAACATTTTTATTGTTTACCGCCATTTTACTTACTATACTTATCTTTAATAAGACCCTATATCAATCCTTTATTTGACCCCTATATTTTGCCTATAACACAAGGGTCTAAAACATGCTAAACCCTATATTTAGTCAGTCCCTAGTTAAAAGAACATGTTTATGGTATACATTTAAAAATTTTTTATTAAAGGTAAAATGCTAACTTATACGTATAAATACTATTTTTGCCATATTGGAATTCTTGCCAAAAATAAACTGCAATTTACTGCCATGGTATAACCGGGAGCCATGCAATATACGCTCTTTATTCTTTAAAATATAATATGCTTATTTTTATTTGCACGCATTTTTTCTTAATCAGCAAAGATTCACTATTATCTATCGATGTTTTAATAAAATACGCAGTTTACTTTTTATGAGTCTAGTAAAAAACACATAAAAACAACTAAAATACTATATAAAAACTCTAAAAAGGCCTTATTATTGCATACGACTTATTATAAACGCAAAATTTTGTTTTTACCTTCGTATATTGTTGCTGATGCGTACCCTGGTGTTTCATTGGAGAACGGCTAGTCAATGATTAATGTAAAAATATGAGTTAAAAACACGATTTATATAGTTTAAAATTTTATTTATTTTTTTGAAATTTTCTAGTTTAATTTTTTTTTGTTTTAGAATTTTTAATAAAAACAATCTCTGCACGAAAAAAGAACCCCCTTAAATGTAGGCGCTGCTTTTTTTCTAGAGGAGGGGAACCCCCCCCTGGGTACGCCACTGTATTATCGCTGCAATTTTTGGAGCCACTGCATATATTGTATGCCCATAGATGGATTCTCAGACAGAAAGCCAAAAAAAGGTTAAAAAAAAGAAGGCAAAAAAAAAGTCCGAAAACAAAAATTCCGAAAAAATGAGGTCCGAAAATAAAGAAACAAAAATAAAAATATGCGTAAATAAAATGTTGAAAATACAAAATACACTAAACGAAAAAAGTTAAAACAAATAGTGCAGCCCCCCCACTTTTAATTAAGGTAAAAATATGCATGTAAACATAGTTCTAGTATAATTAAATACAATTAAAAACAAATTGATGCAAATTACAGTTTTAAATTTATTTTAAAAACCCTTACACTAACCGAAAAACTATTAACCTAACCATAACGTCTTTTAATCTAACCTCATACTACGTCACAAAGGTCTAATTGCAAAAAATCTAGGATTTCAAGTATAAAATTGTTGTTTAATTTTAACTATGGGATATTATAATGCACATCATATATAATTATTTTTTTGCAAATTTAGTCCTACCATAAATTAGGAAAATTTTTTATTCGACCTAAAAGGAGTGAGGCTGGAATAAACCTTTGCCAATTTTGTATAAAGACTTATCATTTTTGGTATAATGTTTAATAGTTTTTTTATTTTTATAAAGTTTAACTTGTTTTTTATGAATAGTATTCTTAAAACTGGCTTAATATAATATTTTTTAAGTATATATATGTTACGGGCAATTTATTAAATCAGGCATTTAATTAAATGCCAAAAACATTTGGCAATGTATTATTATTTCGGTATTGTATATAAATTGCCTTAATTAAGATAAAATGCCCAAGTAACCCAAATTGCCTAGGCAATATATTAATTATACACAATATTTATAAAACAAAGGAGTTTAAAGACAAAAGTACCCATTTTTGTAGAAATGTCAATAATACTTTAAGATAAAGAATAGAAATCAAAAATCATTATTTTTCTTGGAAAAAATGCAAAATTAACCATTTATCAGGTAAAAATACTATACAAAAAACAACCCCATAAAATTGAATGCAATAAACGAATAAAAAAAATCCCTATACTAATATATAAACATTTTATAAATACGAACGTTGTAAGTAATCGACTATCTGTATTCTATTTCTATAATGCAACAGTGAATTAATAGCATGGGCATTGTTTACAATCATGTGATAAAACGATAAATAATATAAAATAAGCATACATAGTATACTCTAAGAAAAACTGCACCGTTGACGTAGAACAGGCAGTTTAAAATACACAACTTACACCACAAATTTTCTTTTTGCAAAAGCAGTAACTTTTGTAACTTTTTTGCTACTTAAAAAAACGAACACGGTATTAAATAAACAAAGGACAATGGAAAAACACCTAAATTAAAAAAACAAGAACGTAAATCTGCACGCCAATTTTTTGTAAGAATATAAAAAAAATGAGTTGTTTTCGATTGTAAAAATCTGTGATTCCCGTTTCACTTTTTATTACATAATCATCATCATACGAAGTTTTTTTGCTCCCAAAGTCAAGATTGTTTACATAATACTTTGTAGGTATATGTTGACTAAAAAGCTTCGCGCTTTGTTCCTTTTTACTTGCACCACTTTAGACAAAGATCTTATCCGTGATACTTGTAGTCGTGTCGTTGGCAAGCATGCACTACAGGGTAGAACAAAAGCTTGTCTTTTATCGTACACGATTAAAAGAGAAATTGTATCAGATAAGAATTTATAGTATCCTTGACGGAAGAAAAAGCAGCAACTAATTTATATGCGGCTTATTTACACTTTATCATGATGCGGCAAATAGCACAACATCGAATAAATAAAATCGTAATGTTTTAACAAGTACCAGCATCCAAAATCGTCACATATTGGTTATCTACACGTAAAAAATTTGGGGTTGGCAGTATAACTCCTAATAAACGTTTTATTGCTTATTTTTTGGGTTTTCTGGTACATTCGGCAGCAAAAAGGGTATTTACAATGCTTTTATTCAGTATGACCAAAATATGTAGAAAACCTTGTTATGTATATCCTTGTATATAAAAATTATAGGCAACAACCTATAACTAAAATGGTTTCATTATAAACTTAACAGTAATGTTTGTAAAAAGGTCTCATTAAACCTGTTGTTATGCTCGAAACATGCCAAGGGCTCCGATTACGCATATATCGCATATTTAAACAAGAACAACTGCGTACAAATGCTATACTTGATAATTTGTTTAGATGTCAGCAAAGTCTACGTTGCTTTTTAATATATTTTTGGTATTGTGATCCCGTTACGCATCTTTTTCAAATTTAAAAATACATGGCGACGTCAATCTTTAGATTTCGCAAAAATCGACTGCTGAAAGCCCTGTTCAACAGTATATTCTGTTCACTTGTTAGTTTTGTTTTTAAATTCCTATAAACATGCCTTTATCTAGCTTTAATATACAATAGTTTAGTTGTAGGTTCTCAACGGTGTCACTGCAATATCCATATAACATTTTTACTGTGTGAGGCATCCTGACTTACTTTATACAACTCACTCTGATTTTATTTTTATTGGCAAAGGGTACATCAAGATAGATAATCTTGCTGTTTCTTTTACAAAATGGCGCGGCTACATTAAATCTAAGTCTTTTCATACAAGTGTATTGTTATCTGTACTTGCTAGCAAATAATGAATTTAATCCTCGATACTAAATAAAAGGGATAACACAAAACCAAAAACTTTTAATTGTAACGTGTGTGGATCTATTATCTGTGATCACGTGATAAATTAAACTTGCACAATGTTTGCCAAATGTTTCTTACCCGCAGAGTTGAGTATCTTGAGGCTGCGGATTTGAGATTAGGTGTTATTTAGGCCAAATATAAAATAGGTTTAGTTGATGTGTTATATTATGTCTAAGATAAGAAGTTAAAAAAAAACAAATTCAAGTATGAATAAGTTCATGCAATTTGACCAACTACATTTTGCTTTTACGAAACATTATACCGTTTGCTTTACAATATAATCTAGTGTGATTTATTTTTTTATGCATATTTTCCACCTTATCTAAAATAATACTTATATTTGAACTTTTAATTATAGATTTTACATTCAGTTTTGCGTAATCCCTGAGTCCTAGGTTCCCGGCTTTTTTTGTACTTTGTTTAATCCCGGAATATCCCGGGAGAAAAATATGATATCTTACCATATAAGTTTGCGTAAGAAATATAAGGTAGTTTGACTGTCTATTGTAACATAAGTGCATATATACAGTTGGAACTTGTGTACAACCACAGACATTTAGTTTAAGTGTTTTTTTTGCTGCTTATAAGCCTTTGTGGGTGTAGAATTCGTATTTTTTTGTGAGTCATTCTTGTTTTTGCAATAGTGAACCAGTTTTTGGTCAAATGAAAAGAGTATTACCTAAGACGTTTATATATTATTAAGATAAATAGACAAGATAAATGCATAAAAAAAATCTACCATTAATTTAAGACTAAAGATGTCTCTGTAAACCCAAAAACGTTTATGCCAGAACAAACTTTAGCGGAAATTACAGGTTTATGAATGACTGTGCAAAAAATCAATTATATGTTTTTTGACAAATATTTTATATAACGAAATATACATGTAAAAACAATACAAAACACGAAATAGATAGTCTTTTTTAGAAAACAGGGCGCGCGCATAAACGTTTTTTATCGAAAGAGACACGCCCTTACATGTTATATTGTTATTAGGCACTCTTCATAATATTGCTTGTTTTTTGTGCACACTTATATCCACGTTAGTCATTATCATAAAAAAGTATCAATTTTTGCGTAATCAATTTTTTCTTAATTTTTTTCTTTATCTGTTTTACCCAAGCTGCATAATGTCCAACCCCCATTTGGAGTTTAAAACGACAATATTAATTTTAATTTTGTGTAATAGCATTTTTTTGTTTTTTTGTTTATTTTACTAGCCGTTTGTATGCTATCCCGATTCCCGGTATCGAAAAATACGAATCTTTTTATCACGGGGTTTTTGATACCGGGATTTGACATTCCATTCTTTTATAATAAACTTATCGTATCTGTGCAAAGCTTGATGTTATAAAATATAAAGTTTTTGGATGTAGTTTTTTTAATTTCTGTGTCAATGTTTTTAGTTTGCTGTTGCATTTTAGGAATAGAAAAAGAATAAAAATTTTATGAACAATTTCGGCATTTATATAATGTTTATTATATTGTATAGAAATTTTTTTATTCATTTATTGCATTCAATTTTATGGGGTTGTTTTTTGAGTAGTATTTTTACCTGATAAATGGGTAATTTGGCATTTTTTAGAAGAAAAAAAATGATTCTTGATTTTTATTTCCTTACCTTAAAGTATTATTGCTATTTCTACAAAAATGGGTACTTTTGTCTTTTTTTCCTTTGTTTTAATAGAGATTGTGTATAAATAATATATTGCCTAGGCAATTTGTTTACTTGGGCATTTTATCTTAATTTAGGCAATTTATATAAAATACCGAAATAAAAATACATTGCCAAATGTTTTTGGCATTTAATTAAATGATAGGCATTTAATTAAATGATAGTCATTTAATAGAATGCCTGATTTAATAAATTGCCCGTAACATATACATAAAGAGATTATTTTTAGGCCAATAATATTGTTGCCTATTTTTGTAAACTTTTTTTGTGTTTTTGTTTGATTGATAGTGTTTAGCCATTTCAGTTTTTCTACAAATTAAGTTGTAATTTTGCCTTTTTTTTTGCTTTTTATTTTTCTATTTTTTTATTTCGGACATTTTATTTCTGGAAATTTTTATTTTAGACCTTAACTTTTCGGATCTCTTTTTTTAGACTTCTTTTTTGAACTTCTTTTTTTATTTTTGAACTTCTTTTTTTTTGAACCTGTGTTTTGGACCTTTTGTTAGTTCAATTATAGATGGCATCAGAGTTACCTATATTTTTTCGTAATATTGACAGGTGAAAAATTTATTTTTCCGCCCATAATGGCTATAATTGTAAATATGAAAAACGGGATTTTCTACTCATAAGAAACAAAAAAATGGATAAAAAGTAATATCAGTTTTTTGGACTGAATTAAGCTACGATTATACACATAATATACATTATCTGGTTGCTTATAATACAAAAAAACGCAATTTTACATTATTTAATACATTTTTTCAGTTTTTAATGAAATTTTATGTATAATCTATAATTAAAATATTTTTTACTAAATCTACAATTTTAGTGTAAATTCTAAGATTTTTCTGAATATGTCTTATTCCTAGGTGGTTTAATAGAATAAATTACAAAAAAACAAAATTTAAAATACTTTTACTTTTTTCTGCTTATATTTTTTTTTCGATTAATGTGAAATACTTTCTAAAAAAACACATTTTTTTATAATTATAAGTGGCCTTTTCTTGGCTTTAAAATATGGCAAAAATTTTGAAAAAAGCAGTCTATAATGGCCGCTCACTTGTGGCCATTATTTTTCGTCTTATAATTTTTTCGATACCCCTAGATGGCAAAGCTTAATTTTTTTGCAAAGCTCTGATAATTAGGGGCTTCCGTTTAAATAAGTCCCCAAAAAAATGGCCCTTTTCGTAGGGTTTTTTATGGGGGGAAATCATTTCCCTATTTTGTCTTATTTTTCCTATTTTTCCCTATTTTTCCTTATTTTTTCATATTTTTTATATTTTTTCATATTTTTTCATATTTTTCATATTTTTCATATTTTTCATATTTTTTAATATTTTTAATATTTTTTTCATATTTTTCTATATTTTTGCATATTTCCTCATATTTTTTTCATATTTTTTCATATTTTAATATATTTTTTCATATTTTTTCATATTTTATTTGCGATTTTTTTATATCTTATTTAGGAGGCGCTCGAAAAATTTTCCATTGGAAATTTAAATTATATTTTTCAAATGGAAAAAAAATGTCCAAGATAGCTTATCTTGGACATAATTTTTTCCATAGGAAAATCAATATTAAACACTAAAAAAATTCCAATGGACATATTTTTTCCATTGAAATTTTTTACCCGTTAATTTGGCCTGAAAAATTCCAAATGTAAAATTTCCGAATGCCCCCTTAATAAAAACATTAAATTGCGTACCATTAAATGTTTATAGACACAAGCATATGCGCCAATGTGTCCTTACTATAATTGAATATCTAAAATTTCATGATTATTAATTAAATTAGGCGTTAAGTTAGCCAAAAAAATAAAAAATTTTTAATTTTCTTGAATTCATTTTTCGAAAAGTTCGCAAAACAATAAGTTTTATATATTTATAAGGTTATAATACGCCTGGTTTATTAAAGAGAAATTTTCTAACAACATAAAGCATCAATGCTTGTATGTATTTCAATATTTAACCTTTTCAGATAAAAAAATATATATATTCGCTCTACAATATTATTATGACCTGCCTTCAAGTTTATTAATATATAGGCACTATAGTATAATAAAATGTAATCTGCTGAATTTTATCGTACACATATTTGTTAAAACTAATTAAGATGCATATTATCTATCAATGCGTACATGTCATTTTGATTTTAATTTATTATTAGTCTAACGAAAAAAATTCACATAAAAAAATCAAAAAAAAATCAAAAAAAAACACCAAAAAAACACCAAAAAAACTTTTTAAAAAAGTGCCCTATTTTTAAAATGGCCATTATCTGGAAACACTTTTCTTTTCTTTTCTATATTTTTCCTATCATTTTAAGATCCCCCGATGATACTAGCACTAGAATCAATTCCTATAACCCCACGCAGCTTCTACACATTTCACTTAAAAAATTATGCGTAAAATTTTACTTTGCCTATGATTATACGAGGCATAAAAGGTAAGTAAAGTATAGCATACAAAACGCGAAGTTTAAATACATGTTATAGTTTAAGATGTGCAATAACTAGGGTGTTAAAAAGCAGTTTTATGTGTAAACAGTAAAAATTTATATAAACGCAGTGCTTAGGGCTTGATGGCTATTCCTTACTGCGTTAAATAGCAAATGTGTCTTGTCAAAATACAATAAATCGATATCGAAATTTAATAATTACAATTACTTCTGAAAAACTGTATTTAACCCTTTAGCGCCCAAGGATCCATTTTTTTGGACTCCAAAAAAAATAAAATGCCTAAGAATCCAAAAAAATGGATCGTATAAAAGTAATAATAAGATAACAATAATAAATTTAAAAAAACATTACCCAATGAACTTTTAAGCAATATTACTAGCATAAAATGTTTCCATTGAGTTCTATTTTACATGCAAAATCGTTATTAGGGCAATAATGCGACGCGAATTTGTGTATACTGTGACATAATGATTTTTTAAATAAGCAAGAAAAATGGGCAAATAATACACATTAATTTTAAAGATGGAATCAAACATTTTTTTGTCCTAATGTTGGTTTATTATTGAATATAAATCTACTAATACTTGGTAACAATTTACGCTAATAGTGTTTCTTTTTATTTTAATTGTTTAAAATGTGCTGACTATGTTTATTTTATTATATTTTTATTATATTCTATTTTGCTGCTTCTTTTGTCTTTATCTCTCTCTGTTAGTGTTTGCCTTGTTTAATGAATATAAAGATACTATTACTGGATTGTCTTTTGTATGAGGTGATTATATGAAATCGCCATATATTTATATAATATTTTGCACTACTATCATTTTTATTTCAAATGATACTGTATGGTTATCTTATTATCATTGACATATATTCTTAGGGCTAGTTCCACTTTTTCTAGCAGTGCTATTTTTTAAGCAGTGCTATTTTTTAAGCGATGATATTTTTTAGCAGTGCTAGAAAATCTAGCAGACCTCTTCCGATTCTAGATTTAAAGCACAGGAAAATTTAGCACTGCTTGAAAATATATGGATTGGAACAAAACTAAAATTAGCACTGCTAGAAAAATAGCACTGCTAAATTTTGTAGCCTGATTTAATACAAAATTTAGCAGTGCTAGAAAATGTGGAACCAGCCCTTAATTTTTGGGCATTTTTAAGGGCATGAAAAATATTGCTGGGCGCTAAAGGGTTAAATAAAATTTTCGTAAAAATAAAAATGCTGGATGTATAATAATGATATTTAGCAATAAAATTACTTTGTGGTCCGAAATTAGTATTTTACCCAATAAAATACAGTTTTAAAGCATTTAAAATTTGTCCTTAGTAGATTATAACAAATGTTTATCTGAAATATAAAAATAAAATTTTATCATTATCATGAACAAATACTGATTGCAGTAATGTATTTATAAAGGCAATTTTTTGCTCTAAATTGACAGTAAAGTGCAGTTTTTTTGCGTTTATGGTCCACCATACACATAACTCATCGAATTCTTTTATGCAAAGGAAAATGATCGGAAAAGCATTTATAAAATAGTTTTATATATTTTTATTTGGTATATTAACACTATTTGATATATATGTTTTCGTTTATTTTAGTAATAATTTCATTGAATTTTTACTTTTCTTTTTTCCAAAGGGTGTAAGATGCCTTTGGGTGATAAAAAGGTAGTAATTTCATAGAAACAACTACTTATTACTTTTAAATTTAAATTTATAGAGTGGTTTAAGTTTTTTGGTATCCCACATATAACCGAATTTCAGAATTTTTTGGAGATAAACAATTGATAATCAATCCGTAATCGTTTTAGTGTCCATAAAAAACGAAACATAAACATTTATCGTCTTAAAAATAAACGTTTATTCCTCGGTAATATTTTAGTTGTCAATATTGGATAGCTCGTCAATTTTAATACCAACCGTTTTATACAATCTATCATAATATCTCCATTTCATTAAATACTTTGGATCATTATAATTTCTACGACATTCATTAATTTTTCTGCTCAACATTCGTTTCAGATCAAGTAATTGCGTGGTATCATCGCCATCTATGCTCTCTTCAAGATCAAGTACTTCGGCCAGAAATGCATTACAAACTTGGTTGTCGGTTTGCAAAGTAGAATTCATTTTAGTTATTTCTTGTAAATATTTTGCTCTTTGGAAATCATCTTTTAATGCCTTATATGCGTTGTTAATTATCTGAAAATTTTCACCACTCCCTCCCTTGTCTGGATGAAACTGTTTTGCATAATTTCTGTAGTTTGCATGCAAAGAATCTTGGTTAATATGGAACGAGATTTGAAGATTTAATGTCTCAAAATAATTTCTTACTGGTGTCAACATCTTGTGATTTTCGGAGGGTTATAAATACTGAACAGTAAAATTTATATGGTATTTAAGAGCATATCTGATTTGCTAGAAAGCTATTTCTTCTAATTACTAAAATATACAGAATTCTCATTTGTTTAAATCCTATTTAATAACCCACGGCAGTACTCTCAAAAAATTTTTAGGGAATCTTAAATTAAGTGTGTAAAATGAAAACATTAATAGTTTCGTTGCGAAAAATATATATAAAAGCGTACATGGAAAAATATTTTACTATTTATTAAGTATAAAAAATTAATTGAAATTAGATGTATGTAGTAATAACATGGGTCCACCAAAAATACATATAAAATATGTAATAATGTGCAATAATATGATGAAATATGCAAAATATGCAATTAATTTTTTAAATGTAATCTTATTAGTTTTTATAAATGTAATTTTTATAATGTAATTTTATAATATGTATGCTACGCTTTTTACTATTAAGTAGTAAGGCAAAATTTATATATACGCGAGGAAAAAAAATTAAAAATTTTTGGTAATAACGCCATAACAAATGGATATAAAATAAAATCGATTTTTGACAGATTTAATTATACAAAAAATTATGCATTTATAAAAATACCGTAAAGGGTAGATACTGGTAGTAAATATCAACAATTTACTATTTTTAACGTTTATTAGTATATGAATAAAGCACAAAATATGGAGGATATATTTAATTAAAAAATACATATATACTTATACAGCTTGATATCTTCCACAGTTGATGGGAAAATATTTCGATATAAAAACGAAAATGGAAAAAGAGAATAATACGGTTAATTTTCGTATAAAAATATAATAAAAAATATATTATATTATATCTCAAAAACAAAGATTTATCATTTTTACTCCGCGAAAGTCCGCAATATTTAAGTTCGAACCTTAATATCCTTGTGAGATAATCTAATGTTTGCGCAAGGCACAAAATTACTAATTTACCGACTTTAATTTAGATCAATTTTTTTTTGAAAAGAATCAAATATACAATTTACTTCACGAATGCGGATAATGTTTTAGAAAAGCTATACTACGCATATTTGTAAAAAAAACTAATTATTTAGTTTAAGAGATTTAGTTCTTTTATATTTTGAAAATAATCAATAATTTTGTTTTTATTTGAAATTTATATCTTTAAAAATGTCTAATGTAAATATTATATACTTTCATTTTATAAGCATTTATTTTTTACCCCTCAATTCTCGATTTATGATACATAAATTAAAAGATGAAATTGAAGATTACAAAATTTATCTTGCCCAGGAAAAACGAATGAGATTCACAAATCCATTTGAAATAGAAAGAATATCAAGAGATCTTCACATAAAGGCGGTGAATATTGCACGAAGAAGTATTGAGATCAAAAACGCTTTGCTTGAATATAAAAATTTAGAACGGGAAATTGAATTTGAAATTGCACGACTCGAACAAATTGATGTAGATTCTTTATTTAAGTTTGATCTGTAACTATATTTTTTTTAAACATGGTACATATAATTAAATACATAATAAGATAAGCACATCTGGTTCTTAAATATGTAACGTTACATAAAAAATATAATTATGTAAAGACTTTGTAAAAACCATGTTTATAATTGAACTTTAATAGCGTGTAAAACAAATATATATAAAATTACAAAAAAGAATAATGGTGTACATAATATGGATCAACACAAACGAAACTATAAAGTTATTTTAAAACCCGGTACTAATCAAAACCAGATGCGAAAAAATATTAAATGCTTGCATATTGGATTTTATATACAGGCTTTTAAGCTTACAGGAAAAGGTTTACAATTATTCATTTAGCTACTTTTAAAACATTTATACAAAAATTTGTGGAATAAAATGCTGCGTAATTTATACCATTAAAATCCAAAAAATTTTAATTTAACAGTGAAAATTATAAAAATTATTTTATATCAGCTTTTGTATGTTCCAAAATTCTATAACCCAACTTTACTGTTGGAAATTTTTAGTTACTTACACTTGGTGCTATTATTTTCTGATGTGGCCTAAGTGAATTGATTCCTATTCGGCGAAAATCTTCATTACTTTTTTACAAGAAATGATGAGAATTGATGTAAAAAAACTACGATTAAATTAAATTATCAGCCCTCTAAGCTTGCAGTATGCACAGGCCTCTCTATTTTAGGAGGTCCGCCTAATTCTCCAAATTTTGCTTTTTTTAGGAGAAATCCGCGATTTCTTACAAAAAAAATTAGGCGGATTAGGAGAAATATTAGAAACTG
>JAQFYM010003521.1:0-18374 GCA_034694785.1 Agrenia bidenticulata | reverse complement strand
CTAGTACCGGGTCCGGCCGGACCGGAAGTTTGCCGGCCGGAAACCGGAAGTATTCCGGGTCCGGCGGTAGCCCTAGTAAAAATATAAATCCTAAAAATTCGTTAAAAGAAAAGAAACAAATTTTCGTGGGTTAAATGTAAAAATGCCATGTAATCTAATATATAGTATTGTAATTTCAAAAAATGGTCACCTGCGTTATTGTAAAATCTTTATTAGTGCAATTGTAATTATGATCGCATCCCACTAAAAGAAATATTTTATTTCCAGTTATACTAAGAGGCGTACATACGGAAGTAACACAAGAAAATGTTTATTGTGTTCATACTTAGCTCGAAAATAACAACAAATATTTGACTTTATAAAAAAAAAGTTGTATCAATGGGAAGTAAACATTTTCAAGATAAAATATAATGTGCGAAAAGATGTTTATTGTATATAATAATCTTTTTTTTTTGTTTTTTATATAAAATTGAGATTTATTTTTTATTATCGTTATTTAGAAAAATCCTATCCAATGGGTCGAGTATGGTATGACAAAAATAAAAAATATTTTGTGCATTTCTCTGCAATAGCCCAGTGGCGTATCCAGGATTTTTTTACGGGTGAATGGGGGGGGGGCGTATAGTGCATTTAACACAGAAAACAGTAAACTGACAAAAATCGTATTTTTAAAAATATTTTATTAAAAATTATAAAAATTTTCTTTTTACCTATGAAATGTTTTACAAAACTTGGCATCAATAATTTACGATGTCCATAAATTTTTGCGCGAGCATTTTAAAGGGTTTGTACGCCCGCAAAGCTTTTTTTCTTTGGTAAAGCTACTAAAAAAGCCAACTAAGTAAAAATATGAGCATAATAATTTATTGCGCATTTTGATATACAAATAAAAAAATTGCAAAATAAACAGGCTTTTTACTTGTAGACCACATTTTAAAGACTTAAGTATAAAAAGCCATCCTTAAATTTTATGCAACTGATTCATTTTAACATATCTATATTCTAATTATGCAGACACCCCATACAGAATATCGTTATCTTTTGATTAAATGTCCTCCGAATTGGTGTTTAATATCTAAAATAATTGTGTGTAATAGACAATACTACGGTAACATATAAACTATTTTTTTTAATACTAAAAGTTTTTTATGGTTGCATATATTCTTTGTAAATCGTATAGAACTTTTATTTTAAAAAAGCGTCTTAGCAAGATGCCTTATACATATGATCAATAGATATTATATATATATATGATATTTGATATAATAACATATAAATTAGTATTTCCTGATAGGGTAAAAAACTTGAATTTGTACAACTTTGTTATTTTTTTAAAAAAAACGTTTTATAATGAAAATGATAAAGTTTTACTAAAATAGCGGATTTGAGCATGTTTTGTTTTTTTACTATAGTATAAAGTAATCATTACGATTTCAGGGTAATTTATTGCTGCATTTCGAATATTATTTATACTGAATTCGGTAAAGAGAAAATCACCATTGTAAAATTTTTTTAAGTAAAATTTTCAACGAAAAACACTATAATAAAAATATAACAGTTCAGTCTTGTACATATATCTTATCGTAAAGACAATACATAGAAAGTGGTTGGAAAGGTTCCTATTTTTTTGTATGTGATGGATTTAAAAAATGCTAATAAAATTTAAAGAATGTAAAAAACTAAAAAAAATGTGTGTTTTAGGTATTGACCCCTTTTTTTTGTAGTGTAGGACACAAATCGAACTGGAAGTGCATTTTTGAGATCAACAGATTATTAAAAAAAACTTAATGAAACTTAAAAGATTACATAAAAAAAAATACTATTTAATAATATAAAAGTAAAATTCAAGTTACAGATAAAACTATTTTTAAAAAAAAAAAGATAATACATAATTGTCATTTCAAATTTTTTTGTCAGAAAAAGTAATATCAGGCCAAGAAAACTTCATACAAAACGATGCATCTATTTACAAACGAGCAAAAACAATAACATAAAGTATATGCATCTTTTTAGCGCATTATTATACAGTGGCTTTTTTTTGTGAAAATTTTTTCTGATTTGTTAAATCATACTCAAAGGTTTTGCCACAGGACTCGGTATAACCAGCTATCGAATATTGAAGAGTATCCAGTTCAGATAGTCTGACATTACTAAGGATATAAAAATTAATCTCGAATTTGCTATTTATTACAAAAACATACCTATGTGATTGTCTCTTTATATTTTACACACGATAAAAATTTTTTACTATAGTGAATTTGATTTTGATTTTTATTAAAAAGAATAAATAGTAATTATTTTATGATCAAAAATTAAAATCTTTTACTTAAGCAAAAATCAACTATAGGGATTCCTTGGGCCAAATTTATCCATAAATTTCACTTAAGTTATTAAACAAAACATAACTGTACAAAAAAAACCGCATTTTTAAGTATATTTTTTGATAAGATATAAGTCAAATTTTTACTTAATGTTTTTATCAATGATGAACTGACATTTTAAAAAGGTAGATATGTTTTTTGATGTTCTAAATGTCAACCTGTCTAATTAAAACCTTACTATTAGTGGTTATTATAGTCAATAAAATTCAAAGAATATAGTAGCAATAAATCACCAAAGGTTTCTTTATCTGCGTATTAAAACCCTACAAAGACTAAATTTGTTTTAGAAAACTGAAAAAACAAACTCTTAGCACATTTTTTACTGATTTTATTCACTTAAAAAGTTGGTTACACGAATAAACATATATTTTGATATATAATAAAATTTAAGTACCTTTTTTATTTTAGCTCATATCTTTAAGGCATCTTAGGACGCAATTTTATGTAAGAAAAAAAAAAAAATATTGTTTTTGTTTTTAGGTATATACAAGAAAAAATATTCAGCGAATAATGCGTAAATGTAGAAAGTTGGGTTTATACCTATAATTAAAGTTATGAAACTAACTACATACATTTAAACAGCTTTTTTATACGGATGAATACAGTTTTTTGTAATTATGTGTGTTTGCAGTGTTTTTAGCGGAGTTTCTTTTTTAGAGTTATTTCTGTACAACTGTCGTTATTTTGATATATTCCAATAACAAAAATCCCCAAAATTCTTATCATACAAACTATAGGCCTGTTTACATTGAAAAAGCTATTTTAGTAAAATCTTGATAATTTTTTAGCAAATACATGCACCACGCATTAAAAAATACCGGAGGAATGCGATATAAAAAAATAAGGGTACACAGTATAAACATATGAAGATAAACATAGAATAAAAACAGACGAGGTAAAAAATACATAGCAATTCTAACGTAAGGTGTTGTAGGTATTTTTTTTTGCTGAAATTACTTTTATATTTTAACTTATTAAAAATAACATAATTCACTCTTTTTGTATTTTTATTATTAGTTCTTTTTCTAAAAACCGTGTATATGAGTAACCTCTTTAGTAAATTGGGTTCTCTAATAATAGTTGAAATGGCTATTATTTTATTTACCGGTGATTAAATGACTTTTTTAAGGCAACGGCTGGGTTTTCAAAAAAAATACACTTTTTTACATTACAAATAATTTTTGCAAGTATATTCAAACGACTTAACGTAAAATTAGGCATTCAAAAAAAATTATTATACTTGCCCTATTATTTATTATCAATTTTTAAATATGCGTATACTATCGCAACAATTTTTTTTAGATCGAAAACACAAGTGTAAGTCCTTAACATACCTTTATCTTACGTACCTTTTTGCATGTAAAAAATGCATGTTTTCCAGGAGGTAATACTATTTGCTTTTAATAACCTCTTTAAATAACGCGAGGCACTGTGTTTTTTGTATTATGTTGGCTTGAAAAGCGTATAAACTTATAAAGAGTAACAAAATCTCGCTAAAAAACTGCGTTAATGTTTGTATAAAAAAACTACACAGTTTGTTCCTTTTGCAAGTAAAGCAGCTCAGGTGTAGGGACAGTAGCGTAGCCAGGGGGGGGGGTAGGGGGGGGGGTGTACCCCCCCTTCAGAAAATTTTTGACGCCCTGATTTAAGGGGGGGTCTTTTTTTGGGCAGAGATTTTTTTGATTTTAAGAATCTAAATTAAAAATTTTTAAGTGAATTTTTTTCAAAAAAAAATTATAATGTATGAACGCATAAAAAAATGGTTTTTAGACCCAAATTTTTGCAAAAACACTGACTACTCGCCGGCTCAAAAATTCCTGGCTACGCCCCTGTGTAGGGTGTAGCCTTTAAATGTGTATTAAAATATTGTTTATACAGCAATAACGCCTTTATCCGCTATTCAGGTATCTTTTGCAAAAACACATATAAATATACATTTAAGTCGTGTAAATTGTCAACAAGCACTATTTAAGCTTTTTATCCAATAGCAAATACTACATATTTTTCAACTCATTTACAAATTTTTGCAATTAAGGTAACACGCTTTGCCAGTTATACACATCATGATTTTGTGGCATGTTTGTTTAAAACAGTAGAAATTAAAAGACGGCTTTCAAACATTAAAACTTGCCCTGTATTTTTTTGAAAACCACAAAAGATAATAATTAAAATTTAAAATTGTTTTAATAAAAGACCGACTGTAAATAACAAAGAAAACGTTTCGTAATAAGATTATTGCCCTTTGGATGTTATTCGTCGTAATATGTATCCTTTTTGTATTATAAGGATATACAAACTTTTTTTTTTTGACGGGTGAGTAGGTTACAAGCAAATAAGACATTTAGTACATTTTGCGTAAACTAGAATAAAAAATGGACATTTTCTTATAGCTAATTATAACGCCACATAGTTTTTACTGTCAAATTATAATTTTTATGTGTTATTATTAGACGTAGATTCTTAAACATAAAAATTATACTTAAAGTACAAACATATTATTTTTAAAAAGTGTGTAATTGTGTTTTCTGTAGGTTACTGCCGAGAAATGCTGTGAAGTAATTTTATTGCGCACTAATGCAACTGTAAACTGGAACTGCACGCCATTTAGCATTTTTAGTGTTGAGTGAGCCAATAAAATATTACGCTGTGTTTTTTATAGTTTTTTTTAGCCTATTTATAATCCCCATTAAATCATTCATCTATCAAATAAAGCTTAAAAAGTGTACAATTATTGTAGTTTGAACAATCTCTTCATTCGTTTAACTTTATATTATGCACAATTGTATGTAGGCAAAAACATCTGGCTTTTCCGCCACAAAAAAGGTATATCGTTTTGCGTACCCTTAATTTACTTGCTTTTTTCATAAAAGGAGACCCGTGTTCCTGCAAAAAAAAAAAAAAAAACGTTGCCTTTTCACATACTTTATCACGCACATGTAAGAATAAGAGAGCATATACAAGCTTATTTGATACTTTAAAAAAATATTTGCGGTTTAATACATTTTTTACAAACACCTAATCGTTCTTATAGAGTCCCAAACAGTAATATGCTATTAAAAGAAAATCAGGGAAAGTAACTATTTTATAAATATAAGTAACCTTTGTATGCAATAACAAAAGATAAAAATACTCGACGCGTTAAAATAGTATTTGCATATAAACGGAAAGTACTCGTATAAAGAGCAAGCAGCAATCAAGTTTTATACAGGCTATAAAGCTTAGTAAAAACAAGTGCAAGAAAGAAACGCTTTATACTGTAAACACGGCCTACATACAATTAGATTTACTTTCTTCTCGTGCGGCAAAACACGATATTTTGTGTTGAGGTTAGCCTACGTATTATCTACAATTTTCACCTGCATTTATTAATTCACAATCAGCAATTTTTTTTAGAAATATGGTTGCGAATGTAAGCAATTACGCATAGTAGAGCAGGAATATAAAACCTCGGGTGAGAAAACCAGGAGTATTTTACGTTTTCTGTTAAAACGCCTGGCCATGGAAAACATCGGGGCCCTAGTTTTTTTTGTAGGAGTCCACGTATTTTTAAAAAGGTAAATTTAATATGTAACTAGACAAAACAACCTAAATACAGTTGAAAAATATTTTTTTCCCTTTTTTATGTACCAAAAATACAAAATTAACATGTTGGTAAAATTGAAACTGTAAATATTTTAGAGATGTGTTTTTTTTGTAGCTCTTTTTTATTTAAACATTCTTTCCGAAAATTAATTGTAGGAGGGCTGTATATAGTAAACGTATTTTTAAGCAAGCCGATAGTTTTTTTATACAAAAAAAACACTGCTGACACACTAAAATAGATTTTTTGGACCAAGAACTGCCTTGTAGAAATGTAAACAGAAAAACGATTTAAAAGAAAGTCTTAGTATATATATAACCAAAACACAAAAAAAGGTATACAAAAGTCTTTATATAAGTAAAAAGACCTTTGGATCATTTCAGGTTCAAAATGTTTTCCAAAGCAGTTATTCTGTATTATAGGAGATATAAATCAGTAACAAAATGGTGCAATCAGAATAATAATGAATATTATATAGTAATTTTTTGTTTTTTTAATCCACTTGAACTTTAGCGCATGTAACAAAGCCTTCCAATTGTAGAAGAGTTATACTTAAGGTTTCTCTATGTTAGAATGGTGCTATAGAAAAATTTCCTGACAAAATAGTCTAGAAAAAATGTCCCAAACAAAATGTTCCCTTTAAAAATGTTCTGGAAAAAAGGTTCAGGGAAAAAAATCTTTTGGGAAAAAATGTACAGGACAAATATCCTGAAAACTGTCCAGTAATAAAATTTCCAAGAGAAAATTTTTATGGCAAAATATCTTATTAAAAAAATATACAGAGTAAGTACTAGAATAGCTTTGTATTTGTAACGAATATCTGTATCCCCTTTCCGTGACAGCTGATCTTTCTGCAAATTAGGTAAATTTTAGTAAAATAAAGCCACTTATTTCTCTTAAAATTTATAAACAAAAATAAATTTACGTTGTTGTATATAAACAAAGACAAAGAACTTCTTAAGGTAATTTTTACATCTCGTTTAGTTAACATTATATTTGTAACTTTTCACGCATATTTCTGTTTTAAAAGAAAACCCATTTATAATTACAAAAACATTATAAAAACACTTGTACTTGCAAAAAAAAATTGCAAAGCATTCTTTTTCATCCACTTTTTGCCAAAAAGTAATAATTAGGCAAGAATAGAATAAAAACAATAATTTTGCATTGCTAAAAAAACGAACCTTATTTACCAGCTTACTATATTAATTTGTTGCACACTTAAATTATAGAATCGACAGAATTAGTGACAAATTTTCTGCAATGTTAGTAGCTGTTGTAAAAAATTTTACATTGCAAAAAAAATAACCTAAAAAAACCAATTTTTTATGTGTTTTTATAGACGGAATGTTTAAAGTAACATTTACTATGCCTTTTTATATGTTTTTGAATGTTATTATGTGATGAAATATTTTACAGAGTTTTAATACAATTACCTCGTTATTTCGGACCGAAATAAGAATAAATTTGTTCTTATTTGTAAAACTGCTACTTATATTTGCAGCCGGTCAATTCAAGGACTGTTCGTCTCAGGAAACTTTGTCCCAGTGCATTATGTCCATGAATACTCGTCCTTGACATTTTGTCCGGAATATTATGACATTGACTTTTTGTCAATGAAAATTTTTACTCGAAATTTTGTGCAGGACATTTTGTTTGGAAATTTTGTCCGGGACATTTTGTTTACGACATTTTGTTTACGACATTTTGTCCAGGACATTTTGTCCGGGACATTTTGTCCGGGACATTTTGTCCAGGACATTTTGTCCGGTCACGGTTAGAATATCATGTTTTAATTGTTTTTTTTTATATTTATCTTTTGCAATAGAAAATTTTATTTGTAGCAAATACATATATACAGGAAATATAGATTTAACTAATAGAAGTGTTTTTTATAATATTTTTACGGTAATTATACTTGTTTAGAAGGGAGTAAATTACAGATGCTAAACAAACCTTTAAACTACGGCTTTTAACTCTTACTTTTTACGTACATATAAGGCATGTCCCATGGTATATATATAGATAGTATGATATACACAAAAAAAAAATTACAGATTTTGACACATTTTTAGTTTTAGTTTTTTTGCAAAATTTACACTTTTTTGCGTAGATAAGAAAAATCTTAAAATTTTTATGCCTTTACGTGATACTTTTGGCGTTTTTTGTGTTATATATATACAAATACTATACTTAATTTTGTCTCAATTTTAAACAAAATATATATTTAACTTATAAATATACATGAAAGAACTATGTATAAAAAAATTATCAAAACTTCACTAAAATTTCACACCTTACAAAAAAATATGCACAAAACAAATAAATAAAAGATTAATTAATATAAGAATCATACTATCGCAGCTTTCTTTTCTTTAGATGCAAATCGTACAGTGTTTTGTCGCATCTAAGCCAATAGAGAAAATCTGGGGAACGAAGTTTGTCCCAAAGAAATAAATATATATAGGAACTATTTTTTTTATATTTTTATATATACAAATGTTTTATATATATAAAAAGTTGGAAATGCTTATTATCTATGCACAAAGATTTTTTAATTATATATAGTTATTATTTTTTTTTACAAAAAAAGTCATGGTTTACAGTAATTACAGGTTTTCAACAGCAGATCTTATGAAGTTACGACAATCCAGAGTTCAGGATTTATTTTTTATCATCTTTAAAAAAAACCTGCCGACGCATGCGAGTTCAGTAAGTAACCCAATTTCTGTATTTTTGATAGCTAGATTTGTCTTTTAATATGTCCTTTTTAAAGCTGAATAAAAGATCAAATATTAGTGACAATATTTGCAAAGTAAAGCGGATGCCACCTGGGGGTTCCATCGGTGTAAAAATCTAAAACCTTGTTCGTTTTTTAACTGGCACAAGCAAATAAAAACAAGTGCTGATATTATTTACGCAAAACCTGTTAAACATTTTTGTACTACACACCATTTAAAGAGATGTATTTCAGGCAACTTGATTACAAAAAATATACAAATACGTAAAAATATAAAAAATACTACATGTATGCACAGCATTTGCTACTATAAACTTTTTTTTACGTTTAAATAAATCAACATAATAAAAAACTTTTCTGTATAGACTTTTTTGATAGTTGATTGTTTGTTTTATACTTAAAATGCCCATTTAAAATATACACTTACGTATTAATTATACAGAAAATTAACCAGCAGCTTTGTCTGTGTACATATAATTCTTTTAAAATAGTCACATGTCTTTTTTGATATATAATTTAAAAAGTATTTTAAAATGCATTACATAAGATATATTAAAAAGTGGTTTTAAAATTAAAAGGTCAACCTTATTTGTAATTTGAAATTTAAAATTTTTACAAAAACAAAACCTAAATGTAATTCTACAAATTCTAATGCATCGAACAAAATCGATAAAATTCATTCTCCCTAAAAAAAAAAACTGTCTCAGCTGAACTACATGGACATTCTATTTTTATTTTTTGATATACGTCAGTATATTATAAAAAACAGATCATTATAAAATATGTTTACAAAAATACCAGATGTCTTTGAATTACTTTTTTAACGTACTATATACCCGTAATGTTTTTTGTGCGTAGATACTTGCTGCTTACAAGATTTGAAACTGCAGAAATAGTTATATTTTATGAATCGTAGAAAATTTGCCACTCTATACAGTACTACCCGGCAATCCAAAGACATTTTTTTTTGTAAAAAGTTCAAAAGTGTCATAAACACCAGTTTTTTGCAAATTGCATCTTTTTATGCATTATTTTTACAAATCCGTCGCCATTCATCAAAACATCTTTAACATGATAAAAACAGTTGGTACGATGGCCGCTACGCAAAATGCTCAGTCATATTTGCTTAAGATGTATTTTATACAGAAAAATGCTCACAATTTATTATAATCAAATTTTTCGCATTTTTTTTTATATTAGTCGCATTTTTTTGCACTTTTTACGAATTCATGACTTGCCCTAGTAATAAATGCAGGTTTTATATATAAAAACTTAATTTATAATTTTTTTGTCTCATTTTTGTCGTCATATTCTTATATGAAGAAAAGACAAAACCAGGACTACAAAAACTATTTCCGCCAGGGTTCAACCAGGGTAATAGTATACCAGAACTTGCACATCTCCCGCCTCGGGGGCCCAGGGGGTACTGCACCAGTCGTACATTATGATTTTCTTTTTTAACGGACTTTTTGTTTAAATCTGTGCTATTTTTGGTATTATTGCATAATCAAGTATATATGCATTTTCAATACTAATATCAAAAAAGTATATTTTTAAAAATTGAAAAAAATTCTATTAAGTATAAGATTAGGCTTTAATATATAACAGCGACAAATTACTATAAAAAACGATTAATGCATGTGAGAAATTAAAATGCATGTCACAAGCAAATGAAAAGATCCACACTGCAAGTTACCGCCCCAGCTGAAAAAAGCATAATGGTTTTTGGCTGTATTTTTTTTGTCAATGCAAAGTAAAATAATTAAAAATGGAAGAAATAAATGTTTATCGCAAGAAAAATGACACTCCGGCTAAATTATTTTTATGGGTTTTCGTGTACGGAAAAGCGGAACTATCCTGTATAAAGGTTTGTTATATAATATACATTTTGAATTTTATTAAGCAGGCCGCAGTAAAATAGGTGATCTTCGTTTGTGTATAATAAGCTTCCTGTACACAAACCAAATATATATTTTAGGAAAAATATAATAATCATCTTATTTTGGTTTTTTTACACACCAAATCAGTAATATTTGTGTTTTGCTAAAAGCAAAACACGTTTTTCTACTATTTTGCATACATGTTTATACAGACATCCTGTTTACAATCGCCACTTTATATTTCCCGCCAGTTTTTATACGTATTTAGATTTTAGATCATCTTATAAAAGATTTTACATGAAAAATTTCTCACGCCTGAAAACTCAATCAAGTTCTACACATATATATGTTATACAAAAAAGTTGCCGAAGAATGGAATATAAAATCAAATCATATCTATAAAAAAAAATTAGTAAGTTCACATTGTTTTAAATATTTTTCACAGCAATATCTTGCTATGAAATTATTTTACTAGAGTTCACCTTTCGTCGGTTAAACCAACAAATAAATAAAACACAGAAATACATGTACTTGTTCGTTACTTTAATGAATGCATATCCATGGAGTGAGATATTTATTTGAACAATGTTTTGAGATAAAAAAACATTTTTCTTTTCGGTTACTTTTTACTAATCAAATACTTTCTGAACTGTAATAATTTACCTTTTAATACAAATAAAGTGTTTTTGTACCAAAGTTGTTTTACTGAGGTTAAACATGACAAACAACTGCAAATGTTACAAGTGTTTGGCAAGGTTAAAAGACGTAAATGGTTAAAAAGTTTAAAGCAAGAAATTACAGTGTTGCTGTAAAAATGCAGTATATAAGAATGTTTTTTTGTCTAGATTTTGACACTTGATAGAAAAAATTTGTAGCGATGTATTTCAATTGCGTATAAAAACAGTATTTACAATATTGATAGAGAATTTTTACTAATTAAAAGATGGGTTTGCTCTGCGCATTAAATATAAGTCAGAAAACCATGCAAAAATGCAAGGCAAAATGTTATTTGCAAGCAAACATGCAATGGTTGTTTTACGACAATTGCAACATAAAAAATACTCCGCCATACTTACATTTTGTAAATCCTACTTTGTTTTGTTATTATATATTATTATTATGCATATGAGACCCAATCAGAGTTGCAAAATAGAGAATAAACCACACAAACTGTTTAAAAACGGTATAAACACTGATAAAAACAATTGAAGGGGATAACTCAAAAAATCACAATGGGCAAACTAGCATAAATGGACCAAAAATTATATTTTGCAAACACAGCTTGATTTACCGTAAGTACATAAGAAAAGCATATATTGCGATGTTTTGTACTTAAAAAAGTTACTAAAAAGAGTATATAAGATAAAAAATAACAACTATAAAATGCAAAAAAATGATATGATAGTGTATTATAAGCATATTACATTGCCTGTCCGTGTCAAAATTTTTTTTTTTTTACAGAAACAGTTTTATAAAAAAAAGGTTTTCTCGTTTATAGTTTAGTTCGATAAAACTAATCTATTTCAATTTTGACGTTTTAAACAATTTTTTTTTTGTGCGATGTATATGCAAAGTTTTTCTGCTAAAAAAGTGTTGGTATGTAAACCAATTTTTGTGTACGAACCGTTTTTTACGCCATGAGGGCATATTAATTTAACAATAGTTAAAAAAAACCATTTTGGCCAAAACACATTTAAAAACCAATAATATAATCTGGTTTTATAACGCCATAAAAAAATAATTAAAAAATGTAAATTACTTTGAGTTTATAGTTGGCAATTTTATCGTTTAAAATTGTTTTCAAGGAGCAAGTGTATTTTAAAAACAATTTTCGCAATTTTTTTAGGGGGCCTAAAAAAAGTACTATTAACTTGTTTTAATTATTTTTATAAAATGGCAACCTCGTGTAAATCCAAAAACGAATGCATAAAACAACACTATTATGAATATCAAGTCTCATGAGAGAAGTAAAAAGAAGTAAAAAGAGATGTTTGTAATTTGTTATTCTAGTTGAGTTTAGATACAGTTATGGGGATTTACAAACCAAACAGAACTAGCATTTTTTATACGCTAAGAGACACGAAGGCTTCGCATTAATGTTTCCGGTGTAAAAAGTTGAGACAAAACACTAGATATAACAGTTTTTGGTGATGCGTTCGTTGTCTTATACAGTTAATATTTTATCTAGCATATATATATTTGTATATTGAAAGATCTATTTGGTTTACAGAAATAACAGGTAGAGATGCAGGATACGCAATTTAGTGTTTTGTACTATTTACAATACAAAAACACATATAAGCAAACTAACAAAAAGACGCAATCACTGGTACAAGATCGGATTAAAAAGGAGCGGTCACTCACGTACAATATTGCATCGTTCAAATGCACAAGATAATAAAAAAACAGACTACATTTATGACAAACACGTGCTTTAAGATTAATGCACGTAAGGTGTAGATGACAAAACTGCTCGCTATTGTTGTCCGGTAGTCAGACAAAAACGCAAAATTTTGTTTAGTTGATTGAAAGTTAAGACGGGTCCTTTATTTTTCTACATTTTTATTTTCTATAGAAGATCAATGCACGGAGCAAAAATAAGATGATTTAGACAATATTCGCAAAATTTTTCCTGTCAAAATATCGCTTGCAATGGCCATTTTAGCATCATTGCTACATGCATAAAAATCAGTGATTTTTGTGGTTTTTTTCAAAGAAATGTAAATCTATTCGGCTGACTACTTTTCTTATGTAATTGATCATCAAAATGCACATATTGTAACATGACACGCAATCTTGTCCTATATAACTAAAGCTTTAACGTAAAAAAAATAATATTAAGAGACTGCAAGCAATGTTAAGAAAAATTAAAAATAGTAAAAAAAATAATGTTGGTTTGTTCTTTTACTTTGATGTAATTTTTTGTATCATTTACATCTATTTTGCATTCATAATACTGTCTGTATCTGTATTTATATTGTAAGATCGTATTTGTATTTCTACAGAAAGTAACTTGGGCAAATATCATTTACTATTTGTACTATAGTCCATATGGTAAATCGTGTTAGACATGTTTTTTTGCTGCAAAATCAACTAATATTTGCCGTCGTACTTAGCTAGAGTTGGATGATTATCGTAAATTTACACTAAATCCACAGAAAATTAAATACATGAATAATAAATAGGCTTCTCTATCATGCTTTAAAGTAATAAATTTGCTTTTCTTTTGTGTGTCAAACATATCATATATTTTTTTCTCCTTTTAATAAACATTCATATTATAATATATCGGTAATAAAATTATCGAGTAACCTAGAGCACAAATTATTTAACAAAGAGCTACTAACTAGTAAGAATTAGATCCAAATCTTCTTGTGTACTTTTCGTGTTATGAAATTGCCAAAACATAGTAAAATATTTTTCTAAAAAGCCAAAAATAATGCAATTCGATCAGCTGCTTAAATTTAAGTTTGTCAGACAAAAACAAAAATATTGTTTTCTCCTTGTACTACGCCTTTGCAAAGGTCACAAACCATTGAAAAATAGCGGAAAACCCCCGATATCTTTTTCAATCATCACTTTCTAACTGCTTGATCATGGAGTAATTTTTATTTAAAAAAAGATGCATAAAAAATGACTACTTTGCAGCTTAAAGCGTTAGTAACTTGTCGTTTACCACGATCATATATGACTGGTAGCACGAAGCGCTTTTTTGTCTAACTAGCAGCACCTAGTTTTGCCATCTCTTTACAAATTGTTGTTTTTTTAGAACCACTTTGCATGTTTTCTTGTATGCGTAGTAAATAAAAATATGATTAAGTATAAAGGTACAAGAAACAAGGTATTTTCAAATTGCTGTTTGCAATAGTGCGGTATATTTTTACCAATACGGAACTGTGTAGTATTAAAATTGTAACAACTCCGCTTTTTGTCATCATTAAAACATGTTTCCTCCAAATAAAAAGCTTGTATTGTTCCATATGCAATTTTTTAAAACAAAACCATAATGTGTTTTATATCGCTTGGCTGTTTTTAGATAAAATGTTTAGTGGAAACGCAAGGAAAAATTCTACAATTAGAAATGGCCTTAAAAAATTACATATTCATTTGCAACTGCCGGTTTTATATTATCTCGGTCTTTTATACAAATTATGTGCATACCTAGGCATGCCTATGCAATATCTGCATACCTCTTTGTAATATAACACAACGCAATGCATGTGCGGCTAAGGTTAGTATCAGAAAACTGTAGTTGGTGCCTTTTGCTTGCTTTTTTAGTCGTATATTTATAAGATACGTAATTTGCAAATGCGGTTCTAAAAGTTGTCTCCTGCTGTATTTCTTTATTCTGCCTTATGACAAAAAAAATCAATGTATACTGCAAAAAAAACAACTTAGTCTTTGCTTGCACCTACAACTACGTTATTCGCAAAATATTTTAATTTAATTGAAAACTAAGTAAAATTGTGCAGTTAAATATACAAAAAGAGCATCTTGCAATACAAAAGAGTCGATTTGTAGTATGATATAAAGAGTCGGGATATTAGGCAAAAAGTTCGTGTACGTAATGCCATTTACTTTGTTGCAAAAATGCTCATGGTTTATGTATCTCATCTCTTTTATAAAATAAAAAGCCATTATGTATATTTTTTTATTATACTTCTTTACTTGCAAAACTTTCTGTTGTACTTTGATTTTCTTTTCAGTATGTTTGGTAGATTTATAGCTTATTGGATTTGACTCGACTTTATAATTTTTTTCTTGATGTTCCTTGTTCGAAAAAGGGGTCCAAATTTTTTACCCGTTTAATAAAAACGAATCTGAAAAGATTTGGTATATAACCATCGTTTTCTAACAAATGAAACAAAAAAAGGTACACGTAATCGCATTCTTATAGTATAAACATTTACATTAATATCGAAATAGTATTATATCATCAACCAGAAATACATCAATACTAAAAGTTGGGCCAGACACAGCTTTTTAGAAAAAAAATTTACAAAGATATATACCATGTACGGCTGTTAACATATTTATGCACAGGTTTGGCAGAAAACTAATAACCGCCGGTTTTCAGGGTCCCTAACTGGATTTTTTAGCAGAAAAAGAGCCACGCAAATAAATTTGACTAAAATATAAGACACCGACAAAAAATAAACAGAATTCAATTACATGTTTTGCCGCTGCATGGGTGTTTATCGTTGATTTCATAATGGCAAACTTTTGATCGAATTTCTTATACGTTTCGTTCCAATCCATTTTACATAACCACTTTTACGCGTTTTGTTGTGAATTGTTTTTCTGCTTTTTACTATGCATGTTAAGTTATTCCTAATCTTATTTGTTGTACGTGCAAGCATGATTAACAAAAATTCGTCTTCGATGTCGTTTTAAACTAGATTTCACCTTTAATCTTAATAAGTGTATACGTAAAAACGTAACCAACCTAACCTCCATACGCAAAGATGCACAAATTTCTTTTATAGATATAAAAAAAATGTACATATTTTGAATTTTCACAATTGTCAAAACAGTAGAAAAACTCGGTCTGTAGAGAAAATATTAAGAAGCCACAGTAAGAAAGTTTTTTTTGTACTAATCACAATGTTTACTTTTTTTTATTGCAAAAAAAAAATTAGTATTTTTTATACTTGTTTTACACTAAGTTGTGCAAATATACATAATAATAGTATGTTTACCATCTGTGTTTCATATGTTAAAATTCAACAAACAATCATTTTGGAGCTAGAAAAAACATTGCAGATAGAATTAGGTGAGATACTCCTTTAAAAAAAGTATCTGCCATACCCGTAGTTTTTCCGTTTACCGTTATACGTAAAAAGTGCATCCTTTAGGCTGTTTTTGTATAGACGACCTTTTTATATGCAATTAAAAAGCATTTCTTTATTTTATGCTTAAAAAATTTTATGTAATGCCAATGCATGCATATCAGGCTCTTTAAAAAACATATTTATGTACAACATATTAAAAAATATAAATAAAATGTATTTTTTTTATATATAAAATATTGTGCAATATTGTTTATATTTTTACTTGTTCTTTAAAACACGAAAAAGAACACTGTGTTGTATGTAATTCGAGAAATTGCCCCTTTGAGCTTAAAACTACAACAAAATATATGCATTTAGCCATCTTCTTACTATAAAGGTTTTTGTGGTTTGTATTTTCGTGGTATCTTGTCTTTGTGAGTTCGATAATGGTAATATTTTAGATAATCTGACGCCATTGACAAGTAATACTGAACTGTAATACGTTTAATATGGTAAACGGCTGACGTCACATTAGCTAAATAAACGTGTAAATCGAGAATTTATCTTTTAGTCAAATAAGTTATGCTTAATATGATCAAAATGCCAGGGGATAAAAAAACTAATTTTTTTTGTTTTGAATCAATAATACACTAAAAAAGAGGTTGCTGCATATATATCTACAAATTATAAAAAGTGGTTTTAAAATATAAATTTATTGCATGTATGTTTGCATGTTACGTACTTACAGGCCTTACTGTTTACATACTTATCAGCAAATTTAAGCCAGAATGTAAGCTTTATAAAATCACGAAGACTTTTTTGCGTTCAGGCAGTACCATGTCGAAGATTCATGGGCTAAAACCCGTCTTTGCATATTTTTAGCAAGGTATTAAGATAAAAAACATAAAAATATATACGCGCTACGTTCATGCACAATTTAGTAGGGGCCGCAGATTTTTTTGTCGTTTTTTCCTTCATGTATTATTTTTTTATTATTTAATATATTTTTTTCGTTTTAAAATTTTACAATATAATATCAACATAATAAAAAATAATAAAGGGCCTGATGCATATATTACTATGCAAGATTTTTTTTGCTTTTACTGCAAACTTTATGTTTTATCTAAAAAGTGAACTGTACTTTGGTTTATATATTTTTTCTTCGTACAACAAGTATACTTATATGACATAGATTTTCAAAATATAAAGGTTAAAAATTACGTTATTCTTTTTGTATAAACAATATACTAAAAAAAAGAAAAAGTGCCACACACAATGGACATAATTGTTTTTTTCAGTATACAAAAAAAAAGAATTGCACACGATGACCTTTTTATGTTTTTTTTTTGTAAAAAACACAAGTATACCTAGAGCTACAAAATATTTTTTTTCTTTACGGCGTGTAAGAAAGACTGCAACAGTACACCGTTAACAAACAGCCCTTTTATACTTTCTTATGCATTTCCAGTCTAAAAAAGCAAGAATCTCGTATAATTATTAACGCAAAGTTGTGGCTTTAAGTCAAAATAAAAAACGTCAGCATATGCAAAACTTTCATTAAAACCAGTATTTATATTTTTTTGCTTTGTGATGCACAAATCAAGCCAGCCTTTTTACACTATATCTATAAAGGTACTAGCTGTGACAAATTTTCGTACAGTTTACTATTTGTTTATTACCATTTTTGTGATTAAATATTGTGTAATTGAATAAAATACTTTTTTTGTGTTAAAAAAAAGCTTTGTAGAAAAAACAGCTTAGAAATGACTGCCTTTGTGCTGTTTGGTAACTTGTATGCAGTTTTACAACGTAAGAAAATATCATAAACAAGGTTAAGTTTACCTTTATTTTGTTTGGGTTAAAAATTTATTGTGTGATGCGCTATTGTGATTTATATGCGACGTTACAGACTAATAAAGTTTTTTGCTTAGGGTTGGATTGCCTTTTCTGCATTAAGCTTTGGCAAAAAAACTGAAAATACAAAAACTGCTTTTTTTTACACCAAAATAAAAAAAAAAGTTA
>JAQFYM010003520.1:0-18385 GCA_034694785.1 Agrenia bidenticulata | reverse complement strand
ATTGACCTTCAATTCCATCGGGGACAACTGAATGGATTTTTAGTAAATTTAACCAGTTAAATAGATTTTTTATCAACCTGCGCACTTTTTACATAAACGCAAATATTATGTTCATGGCTATATTTTTTTACAGTAACATTTTCTTGAAATAAATATATTTTTTTTCTTTATTGATGCTTTTTAACTCGCCCGCAAAGTTACTTTTATTTAAAATAAAAGTTACAGTAAAAGATTAGCATTCATTTTTAAGTTAAATTTGAAATTTAATTCAAGTACTGTAAATTTTCTTCTATTTTTCAATATTTATTTGTAACACATATATAAACTAGATCTGTTTATTCGCTCTTTTCATAACATCTGTTGATTTCTTTGGTCTCAGCATATGAATACGATATTTGTCCGTTTTTTCGTTTGCTTAACTAAAAAGTTTTTAATTTTTTTTCATTATTTTAAATAGAATTTCTGACATCTATTATATGCTTTTATGGGGGTTAAAAAAATGAGTAAGCAAGTACAGGAGTGCCAAAAATGCAAACAACAACAACCTTATACAAATTTTGCAAGTAATTTTTAGGCGATTTTAAAAAACAATTCAGTGCATAAACAAGAGATTAAAAATATTATTATGATGTCACAAATCTTAATAAATGAGCTGCAAATAATCATTATATCCGGTATTACATGCAAACTGAAAAATTAAATCGTTATTGTTTTACTTTAGAAAAAATTATTGCGAATTACAAGTGATTATTCATATTTCACTGTTTAAAAGAGGATAAATTCAAAAAAAAGCAAAAACACCCAAAATATCACATAGATGTTGTTTCCTGTAATCAATTGAAATTGTTCTTACATTGCAATACGCTTATCTTTTGTTTTTTTAACGGCGAAAGCCATCATATCCATTTTGTTTTACTAAAAATCCGTTTAAAAAATAGTTATTGTAAACTAGTAAAGTGTTAAAGAACACGACAGTCCATGGGAAAGATTGTTATAATATCATTTGTTTTTGACAACACAAGGGATTTTTTTAAGGTTTTATGTGCATAGGAAAAGGTTTTGTACAATGTCGTTAAAGCTTGTCGTTTTGTTATATTAGATATAAATTTTGGTTCTTTTGGCAATAGCATTTATGTTGCATTTTTATGTATATTTACTAAAGAACATAATTTTTTGTGCTAGAAGCAAATAATATACCTTTAAATAATACCTAATAAACCATGGTTGCTTTTCACATTCCCCACAATTTGTTTTTGTTCCATTAAGAAAACACAAATTTCCCATGGAGTTTTTACCCATGGGTAGGATAATCATGGGTAAAATGTTGTAACTAGCCCTTTATTTTTTTCTAGTTGCATTCTTGTCAAAAATATATTTAGAATGTGTATATATGCAAACTAATAATAAAGAATATCAAATTTCAAAACAAATAACTAGTTGAAAACAAAAACATAGAATAAAAAAAAATTAAAAAAATTAAAAAACAAAAAGATACTTCTCATTTGTTTCTAAAATAAAATCTTTATTTATCATATCGCTTTGAAAATTTTGCCAACCAAAGTATTTTTGAAGCAATTTGCCGGTAACCAGGTAACTGCTTACCGGTAGAAAAACCGCAAAAACGGGTAGTAACGTCATCACATTTTTCTTAAACCGGTTACTTTGATTCCCCTAATTATATCATAAAAAACCCTAATGATTTATTTTGTGGCAAAAAAACAAAAATCATTCTTTATTTTGGGATTCTTGGCGTTTGTGTCTTTTGATTATAAAAACAAATAGATAAAAACTTTTAATATGATAAAACACGAAAGTATATTTATACGTATTTTTTTGACATTTTTTATGGATTATTGCTCTATTAAACCATCTTTGACAAAAACTTTGGCATAAATATTTAGCTACATAGATAAATGAAATCAAAGTGACAAACGAAAATAATCTTGTATGGAAAAAAGGGGATGTGATTTTTGTGCAGTCTGCGCCATAAATATGCAACAGCGAGAAAGAAATGATATTATAGTCATCGGACAAGTAATCATAAGTTGTTGCTAACCTGTACACTACAATGCTTTTTGAATTTACTTTTTTTTTTTACTATGTAAAGAATAACGTTGTACTAGACTTGTTTAAATGACGATTGAACTGTTTTTCATGTTTCAACATCTAAAATACACCATAGTATTTCTACACCCTATGCCAAATTTATTTTTAAAAAAACTTACAAGTCTATAAAAAAACATTAACAGTATCTTAGAGTTTATCATAACATAATATAATGTTACTTGTATTGTGTTTTTATCGCGTATTGCCAAGCCAGACTACTCTTCATGTCTTTATGATGGCAAAGTAAAAAACAGGAACAAATTTATTTCGTCTGTGTAGACAAATTAGTTATACATATGAGTAATCTTGAAAAAAAGGCATTAGTAACTGATATAACAACAAAACTTGCTGACTTACAAATAAAGGCTTTCTTTTTTATAATTTTTTTTCATGAGTGACAAAACATCATATATATTTAAGCAAAAGTTATTCGCCTGTCCTCATTTATGGTTACGTAACAAAAGATTTTGCTATTCAAATGTAGATTTATCCTTAAATAAGAAAAAATTATTTAAAGTGAATTTTGAGATCTTTTACCATAAAATCCACATTTAAGAAAGCCAGCATATGACTTAAAAAATCCATTTTATTAGGAAATTCAAGCCAAATATGTTATTTTATATGTTGTTAATAAAAAAAGTACATTTAAACGGCAAAGTAATTCATTATAAATATTGCCTCTCGAGTCTCGAGAGTCTTAAATCCCGAGATTCTCGGGACTCGGTTTTTGTTTTTAAAAAACCAGCACCTCTTGAGATCCTTGAATGAATGCAACCGATAACCCTATTTAGCAGACATGTGACTTTCGAGATTTATTTTCCCGTGCGACCTAAACCAAAGGAATACCGAAACCCAAAAAGGTACTACTGGTATAATTGTCATACAATATATGGTCATTATGCGACAATAAAATTGTTTTTTTTTGCCTTAATTTAGTTATTTTTTATATAGTTCTTAAACATTTTTTGGCAACCTAATGTTTTAACTCCAATGTTTATGTTTCTATCTTAATTTATATAAAAACCCAGTGGTTAATGGAAATGCCGGCATTGTTGCACAATAAGAGGAAATTAAATTTTAAAAGGATAACTAGCATCGAAGATATGTAATTCACTAAATAAAGAAATGTAACCAGGGGTTTCGAAAAAAATATTTCAAATCCCATATATGGCCATAAAAATATGGCCATTATGAAGGAGAATCAATTCCATATTTTTTTCATAATTTCCTACGCATAATGACATATAAAAAATATGGAAAAAAAACAAGTTTTTAATCAAATTAGCCAACCAGGAAGAGAATGAATGTTTGAGTTTATAAAAAATTACGCAAAAAACTATAAGATAAAGGTTATACCAGTTTGATCTTCCACACTGTTAAAATTATCCCAACTTGTTGACTCATATGATTACTGCAAAAGAGTTGGATTAATTTTGCCTTTTAATCAAAAGAGTTGGATAAATTTTGCCTTTTAATCAAAAGCTCTGGACAAAGAGCGCATTACTAGTAAATGTATTTGTTTTTTTAGGTTGTTTGTTTATCAATCAAACCGCAATACGGAATTCCTTTTTTTCATTTCACAAAAAATTTATAAATAAAAATCAGTATATATGGTTTCCCTCCCCCCCCCCCCATGATGGCCATTATGAGGGGGGGGGGGGACTTTTTTCTGGATCCCATATTATGGCCATACCATAATCGCAACCCCTAGATATAACCTAACGTAACCAATGGCTTAATGGTTTTATTTTCAACTGATAATATGTGTATCTGTGTAAATTAAGCTGTATTTTTAATATTCCATTATTAATTTTAGTTCAGTTTGCATTCACCTTTGCTCATCTCTAATTTTACCTTAGCGATGCCTGTGTAGTTCCTGTACACTTTATTTAAAATAACCAAAACTATAAATAAATTAAAACAATAATTAATATATACGAGGTTCCACGATTATCCTGTGTAATTTTTGAGTGTGGTTGTCACGCCAGAACATTATACAGTATAACAACCGCTGTTGTTTTAGCTTAAAATCTTTTATATGTATATAGACATTTACTAGAAGTAAATCTTGTTAAAATCGAACATAAAATATAGTATTATCTATAACAAAGGGTATGTCCACAATTCAAAAAACTTTGTTTTATTAGATTTTTTTACAGCTTTACGTGGGTTGTCAAATATTTTTATGTGTGCTTAATTTTCTCTTGCATTTACATTGATTTGCATAATGGCTATTATGGGCCGAAATGAAAAAAAATCCGACCTTAATTCCATACCGTATTCGGTATCCTGCCTACCCGATAAAGATTCCATATAAACAGGCTGTTATATCATTTAGGCTTATACTTTTTTTTTCTGTGTAAAACCATGAAAAAACTAAACAGATACTATTTGGTGCCAATATATTGCACTATATGTATTTTTTATAAATTTTCCTCTTATGCATAAAAAATTCTATCTGTTCCATTTATCACAAAATCAATCTAAATATGTCATTGTTTAAGGTTTAAGGTTTATTTTAGGGGTAGCAAAAAGTTAACGCATTAACTATTAACTAATAGTAAACGCGTTAACTATTTTTTTAGTATTAATAGTTAACTTTCTACTCCTTCCGTCAGTTTAAAAAAAACAACAAAAGAAAACACGACATATATATGTGTAAAATAAGACAAAAAGCCAATTAAAAATTTAATGCCATAAATAAATCTTAAGTTTCATGATAAAAATATTAAAAATAAATAAGATTTAGACTACGAACCTACAAACCGCTTATCAAAAAAAAACTAAAATATATTTACCTTACGTAAAAAAATAATAAGCACAGTAAAAAACAATTAACTTCATAAACAATTTTTTTTTGTAGGATCTATATAACGATTAAACCGTGCAAACTATAGAACGGAACTAAAATGAATCTTCTGCTACCAATTGAAAAAAATGTATACTTAAAACAATTTAGCATACAGTCATTTTTTTCTTTGTGAACCCTTGGCGCACTAATTTTTAACTGTTCACATTAGAGTTTAATGTGAACATTTTTCTTCTCAAATTATAAAAAAAAAATGCCAAATAAATATGCATACAAATGCAATTTTATACTTATGTGTGATAATTTACCTTTCTTGTTTAAAGAGAATAGTTACACCTCATGATCACTTATTTAAAGTATGCAAACTTCGAATTGCTACTAATGTTGCCAAAAATTGTTGAAAATCATTTTCCTATATTTTAGTAGCGAATATAGAAAGAAAACTCTATTATTTTTCTTGTATCGTAAAAGTAAATACATATATCTTTTCTGTTTCATAATTTGCAAAGAATTTTATTTCCGCAGATGAAACAAAATTGCAAGATTGTTAAGACGTACAATTGCCACAATATTTTTGTTTTATATGTTCAATATATTTTTTTTTATATGTTTAAGTAAGTATATAGACGGAGTTTCACATTAGAGAAGAACATTATTTTTAAGTCCTTATGATTTGTACAGTAAAAAAAATTAAAAATAACCACATTAAAAATATCCTGCCCCCAATTTACAGAAAAAACGTGACCGTTCATACTAGAGAAGTGTTCACATTATAGAAGGTCGACTGTATACAAATGAAAAAGAAAAAAGATGGTGACGGTTAAATATTTTAATAAGGATCATGAAGTGATGTCTGTTGTAAAAGAGGTTAACCTTGTCTTGATTTTGTCATGGCTACTCGACATGAGTTTTTGGGTATCCAATCCCGGTACTTGAGACTATAATTCCGGGACTAAAATTTCGAATTTTAGTCTTAAATCCCGGAATAAGTATTTTTCATAATTAGATAGCAAAATTTAAATATAAATCTTGCAAACATTATTTTTGGCATCTAAAATTAAATTCCTCGTATACGGAAAAACATATTTGAGCAATATATCTAAAAGAATGCATAAATAAAAACACCTTTTAAAATGTTTAAAAGGAGTTTAAATGCTTTTGACTGTAAAACGTGAATGCGTCGATCATCATGTCTATACCTGTTAGAACGACACTATTTACTAGTATTTAGCATAAAAAAGCTTATTTTTAGGCTCTAATTATCAGATAAGCTAATTTTAAGTCATCAGAGTTTTTTCTAGTGTTGAAATTGTTTTTTAAACAGATTTTTACAAAGACCAACCAAAAAACAAAAAATTCTATGTATTTTAACAATTTTTAGTCCCAAAAAAGTACCAAATACCGGGATTATTTATTTTTGAATTGCAAATTCTAATATTACAATTTAAAAAAAAATTGACGCCCTATTGGGTAAATTATATATGTGACAGCTACAAAGGGGTAAACATTTTTTGATATACAATACGAGCTTATCGCTTTAAGCTTCATAAGCGCTTTGGTTTTTTCACACCATCATATTATTATAATACCATTGCTGAATATCTATATATACAAACATGTTTTCTTGTCTTGTAAGTACTAGATTCTAAAGCATAATAATTTATAACTCAACTGACTCTATTTCAGGCAATCAGATATCCAGATTTATGGTAGGTTGTTTATCTGTATCTTTTGTTGTAAGGATTGAAATATAAGTAATTTTTTTGGAGTTTTTTAGCTTTCTTTTTTTTCGCATTTTTTTATAGTTATTATTAGTTAATTTTTAATAGTTTACTATTTTGTTTTTTTGTTTTTTTTCCAGCCATAGTTTATTTATTTCTCTGTAAAATATGAAAGTGTAGCCTGAATTTTTTGACTTGTAAAACCAAAAATTAAATTAAAAAAAACCAAAAAAAAAAAACAGAATTGTAAAAGTTGCTGTGTATAGTCCAAAACAATAATCAAGCGAAAAATAGTATGAATCCAATTATACTTCTAAATTTTTAACAACACAGACCAAAGACCAAAACATGTATAATTGTCGCGCGCTATGCCGGGGACCCATGCTGAACGGGGTTTTTGGGGCAAAAAAGCGACAAATTAACAGTAAAGCATGATTTTTAAAACCACAAAGCGTTAAATATACTGACCATGCACCATATAAGTACATCTTATAAAGGATTGGTTGGTTTTTAACAAAAATATTTTCTATAATAAAAAACTGAAAAATCTTTGAATTTTGACTTTTTCTAAAAAAATGGGGTTTTCTAGTATTTAAAGTACTTTTTTGTTCATATTTACCATATGTTTTGTTTTCCGTATCCAACCATTTTCTGGCATTTTACCCCGTTCAGCATGGTTCCCCGGCACAGCGCGCGACAATAATTAATATAATTTTTTATTTTTGATCATTCTAGACTTTATCATGTCTTTTGGATAAGTTAAACTGATACACCATGGGGTTCGATGAACCTCCATTGTTAGGGGCAGGTAGCTATATTGCAAGAAAATTACTAATATAACGCATTTTTTTTAATCCTTGCGTTTCCAGTCATTACTGATATGTTTTGTATTATTATTCATCGTTTTTAATTGATTTTTTTTATTTGCACTTTTAGAGTTAGATAAAAAAATAAAACTTTACTATTTAACGCTTACCGTACAATTTATACAAGTACCTAATCAATTTTTTCAGACCTGCTTTAAAAAAACCCTTAAAAAAATACAACAAATCTATTTATAACTAGTGCGGTCAGTGGAGTAGCCAGGAGGTGCAGAGAGATCTCCAGCCCCCTAGAAAAAAAGTTGCGCCATAATTTAGGGGGGTCTTTTTTTGTGCAGAGATTTTTTTGACAAAAAAACCTAATTTAAAAAAATCTTTAAATGAAAATTTTTATAAAAAATAATTATGATTTTTGTAAATTTAAAACGTGTTTTTAGGTCAAAATTTAACAAAAAAAACTGACTAGCCCTGGTCAAGAAAAAATCCTGGCTACGCCACTGAGTGCGGTGTAGTAAATTGATAAAGGAAATATCAGGGCAAATTAAATGGCGTTAAATTTCAAAGTATAATCATGCCGGTAAATTTATTGATGTTTTAAAAGATTCTAACCGGATAATTTTTTCTTATTGGGTATGTTAAACAACGAAAGAATCCAAGGGACAAGGATTTTCGTATAAAATCCTTGTTGAAATGTATAAAAAAAAGTTTTAAACAAATTTATCACTTACAGTCTTGGTTTAAAGATACGTAATCTGTGTAAAAGATTTTTACATTTAAGTAACAAGTAAAAGTATGCACAATATAAAAGAGGAAATTAAATACCTGCATTGCATCACCACTTCGGTTATGCAAAAAAAATACAAATTTTAGTTAAAAAACCAAAAATGACAAAAAAAACAAATATTGTTTATGGTCTTTGCAAAGAGTATAAAAACTCAGTAAAATTATATCCGGGGAAAAAGACCAAATTAACAACACTGATTATATGTAAATCAATTACTTTTACGACCACTCTATTGATAAATATGTATGCTAAACGCTGAAAACCTCATTAAAGGCAAACTTAATATATTAAAACTTACATGAGGGGTATTAAAATTACTTTTCTAGGTCGCAATCCAACACAGGTTGTTTTAACAAAAATCGAGGATTTTTTTTGGATTTAATAAAAAGGAAGCTTTTTCGGTGACAAGATTTACTTTAATTCTTGTTATAACCATACAAATTGTGCTATAGTGAGCGGATATATTTATTAAGCTACTTTGTACATTTTTTATATGTATAAATTCTTGTAAAAATACTGGAAATTGTGTCTCTTAATACAAATATGCATACAGTTGCATTGTTTTGCCACTAAATATATTAAACAAATATTTTTGTTAAATATTCTAGGACATATAACGTGTATTAACAAGCAAATAAACATATGATTTACTTTTCTACTTGAAAAAAGTTTTTTTTGCGAATTTTACCAACCATTTAAACTTGATGAGGATATAGCCATTGCAAGATATTTTTTTTTTGTGTTTTATTTTTTTTTTGTGTTTTTTATGAGTTTTTTTTGTCTATCTCGCTTTTATAAGAAGAATGTTTTACTTTATTAATAACAATACAAAATAAAGAAGCCTTTAAATTACACTTGCAATATGCGAGACGAGCTAGGGTAGGTTTTTTATGCGTTCTTAAACATAAAAAGAAGCTTTATTATACAAAATCCAATCGAATACATGTATTATACAATTTATTTACTCTAATCATGCTTTTGCTTTGTCAAATGTAATGATTTAATATTTTATACTATTCCTTTTTAGTTCATTTTTTTGTATGTGCAGTTTTTATCTAAAATTACAAAAAGGTATTGATTTTTTTTATTTATATTATAATTTAAGTAATCTTTTACAGTTAAACGCAAATAAAAACATGCTCACATACATGTGATTGTATTTACTGCCAATTTGTAGTGCTTCATGATACTTTTACCTATCAATACGAGCGTGTACTCAGGGGGGCCCTGTAAAAAAAGGTTGCGCCTGAATTATAGGGGGGGGGGTCTTTTTGGGGCGTCAAAACATCCAAAAAATATATTTCCAAGAAATTTGTATTTTTAGTATTTTCTTGTATAATTTTCAAAAAAAAATTTTTTTTTTTATCGCATTAGCAAATTTGTTTTGTTTGCCCTTCCTCTGGGTACGCCACTTTATCAATATGCTTTTTGCGTAAAATACATATTATTGCAAAATAATGTTTACAATAAAGTCGAAGCATAATTTTTAATAAAAGGAACTTAATGCCAGGAGTTTTCAACAATGTCCCTAGGACCAAAGTTGACCCTGGAAAATTTAATTTGGCGCTAAAAAACTATAAGAATAAAGCAAAAAATACGATAAAGATAGTTCTTAGTGCTTAATACTAATTTGGTAGTAAAAGGTCGTGTTAATGGTCTTTTTAAAGCCACACATAGTTTTTTTTATGCAAACCTTAATACGCATACCGACAAAAATTGCCCGCGAACCAAGAAAAATCAATATAAGTCTATTAATTTATCTTATGCGTTCTACCTGCTCGTACACAATTTTTTGAGCCGTTCTGTTTTTATCTTTTATACGTAACTATCTATCTAGTTATGCGCCAATCAAAGCTTAAAGATCATTTAAATTTTGTTTAAAAGATTATTATAAGAAAAAAAGCTTTTTAAAATATTTACAGTTTTACTACACTGTCACGCAGAATACATATTTAAATAGTTCTTTAATAGTTTTTGAATTTTCGAAACTTTAGTGCAAAGGATTCATTTGGGAAAAAATATGCATAAAAACTTTTATCAAAAAATTTTCAAGTTATTTTCTCATTAATTTTTGGTATATTTTAAGGTTTTGGTATGCCTCGCTAATTGGCCCTATAATTTTAATTTTTTGTGTATGATGACCGTACTGAGAACCCCTGGTTTACGCAATAAAGTCTAAGTTTTTTTTTGCAAATAAAAAAAAATATGAAAATTTTCGTAAACATATAATATATGTTTTTGACAAGTAGCAAAAATTTGTATAAAAAGTATCAATGAATATAAAAGTAAAAAGGAGGGTTTGTGGTCCTATAAATATTTAACTTCACACTATTCCCAAATTCCCATTTTTTGTGTTAAATAGGCTTTTTTTTCATCCTATTTTAACGATAATGAAATTTTTTGTATTTCTTGTATAATATAACAGCCTGAATGTACACTATAAAAAACCAATCTGTTGGAATTTACTTTTAAACGACCTTAATTTCATTCTCATTTATAAATCATTTATTAAAAATTTCTAGGAAAAATATTTTTTTGCTGCATCAATGACAAATGATGCGTCCAAAATAAACACACTGCAATATTCACAAAAAATGCCGTTTTTTTCTTAACGTTTTCTTGCTAAAAAAAAAGTATTTTGTCAAAAGTAAAATCATACATGACAAAAATGTGCTCAAATATTACCAAGGTAAAATAAAAAACAGTATTTATATAACTTTTTTTTTATTTAATTTTTATTATGTTCGTATATATAGTTCACTTTTATAATGAAAGAAGTTAGCTCGCTTGGCCCGAAAAAGTTAGTTTTTTTTGTTATACAAAAGAAAATTATGAATAATGTATTAGATTTACATCTTTTATGTTTAGAAAATAGTTTCTTTTCTTTTTTCCTTGTCTGTTTAATCTTATAAGATAGAATATGTCTTTAAAAAAGATTACTCATTTAAGAACTTATTTCGGCTATCCTCGTACTGCGAAAACAAGCAAAACAACATTTTTATTATGCCTTTATAGTTGCAAAAAAAAGATACTAGCTATTAATACCCTTCTTTATATTTTCTACTTACAACGAACCGAGAAATTTCAAAACTACGTTACAGTATTACACAATAAACTTCTAATTATTACGAGCTAGGGTTTTTTTGTTTTTATTTATGTTTTTGTTAGTATTATCCTGAAAAAAGAGATTTTTTTTGCAGGTTATTTTTGGTTCTAGGCATATATAAGTCATAAAAAATTGACATGTTTTTACGCTATTTTTAGTGTTCTCTTTTGAGTTTTTTGATCAATACTAAGAAATGTCTATAACTGGAATTTTGACTTTTTTACAGATTTTAAGAAAACCATAAAATTAAGTATTTTTAAACACTGCTGAACATTAAACTGGGGGGATTTAGAATGTGTGAAATAAGTATTTTTTTAAGTTATGATGATATATACCATCGATTGCTAAAAAATAGATTTTATAATCGGCGGAAAAAAATATAGCATGACAAGTGTATTTATATAGATTGAATTAATAAAAAAACCTATTTTAAATAAAAAATAGTAATATAAATTTCAATTATAAAACCTTCAATGGGAAAATCTAATCGCAAAACTAAATATCATTTATGTTAGTCATTACGAGCCCTTTTTATAAAAAAAATATGTTCTGGAATAGGGTGTTTTGTAAAATAAAACTTTACATTTGTAAAACCCTTTTTTAAGTGCCTGTAGATTTGAATCTGTTATTGTATATAATTTGGTTAAGTTTTTTGTAAATTTTGTGATAAAAAATGCGACTTTAGAATCTCAAAACTTACATTAATACATATAGAACGCAAAAAAATAATACACTATCAATACTAGAAATCGTCACATTTTTCTGAGTGTTTTTATATGGCATATCTTATTTATGTAACTTTTAATGCTTTAAATTAAACTGCAAAGAAAAAAGCAAGTGTGAAAACATGTATAAGGGGTATGTTGTATTACATACATTAATACTTCATACGACAAACAACATATGTATACCGTATGAGATACTAAATGAGGAGATCTCTTAAAATACAAAAAACAAATTTTAATCTAAGAGTGTAGCCGGTTGACTTTTTATTAACGAATTTTTGTACAATTATTATTTGTTTATAAAATAAATTTTTTGTAAAAGTTAAGCCAATATATGAAAAACATGGTTAACGGCAAATGTGAAATTATAGAGAAATGTAAAGCATAACTGTAATTATATTTAAAGAATGATACAAAAAAAATTTTTATTGCCTGCTGGAATTATAAATAAAAAAATGAATATTAAAAGTACAATTAAAATACATTTAAGTCTTCCACATTAAGTAAAAATAGTCTGTTTTGTAATTTTACTCTAACATAACGATTGCCAAATAAATTTTATTTGGAGCTATTTTTGCGAGCAATAGCACAAAAATATCAGCTCGTTAGTTTTATAGGCATATTAAATTTCTTTTTGATCTCTACAGGCTACTTTAAAGCAACAATTACACTTTTCATTTTTTCGTAATATTTAAAGCATATTTGAATGCGCATAAAAGTGTAATCTACATAAAACATAGAAAAAATTGCAGTTGACAGCATACGTAGATTTTTAATACAAAGTTTTTATAAATTGCATAACCTGGTGATCATGTTAAAATTGCGTTTACTTACTACTAGTTATTGTAATTTTACTAAACATCATTAAAATATATTTTCTATTGTCACTACTATTTTTTCCATATATACAGTCACTTTGGGCATTGCGCATACTCTGTGACCAATATTGGGTTAAGTTTGATACTGTAAAGCACAAAATGTAATTTTTTTTTGTATTTTGAAGTCTACATCGGCTTACCTCTTAATAGAACCCAGTTATTGTAAAACAAAAATATAAAAGATACTAAATGCGACCTTCCATCTGTCAACCTCCCTTTTTACTGTTCCCTTCCCCTGCCTACACCTTTTCCTCAAAAATAAGTTCAAATGGTAACCATATTGCCCAATATCTTTTTATAAATTTGAAATGTTAAAAATGTTAGTCAAATATGAGTAAATATAAATTGTTGCGAAAAATCTCAAATTTGAGGTTTATAGACAATTTCTTATTATTGAGAAAAAAAAACTTTTTAAGCGAGTTTTTTTATGTTAAGTTATAAGAAAAAAAAGTTGAGAGTAGGAATTTGCAATCATATTATTTTTGAATCCAAAACCTATCCTTGTAAGCGTTTAACAATCATTTTTTTAGCCTCGAAATACTACCAATGGGCACCAACAAAAATTGCCGCCTAATATGTATATTTTAAACATGACATAGCAATTCAACGGCAATATCATTGTATACGTAGAGAAGTCGAACGACGGCAACAATAGAACTTGTAATTAAATGAATTTTGTGGAACAAAAGATATTTAGACGTTTTAATGACGCTATTTAATAATATTTTCCTCTAATACATTTTGAGGATATTTAGTTTGAAAAATTTTAATGATAGATAATTAATTTTAATTTAGTCCCCGAGGTTTATAGAATATGAGAACAGATGCGTAAAAAAACACAAAGTTATAACTTATGCTATCAAGATGAAATAAGAGACAAATACTTGCTCATCTAACATTACCATTACATGATATGCGTACATTTGACGCTTGTGACATTGCGAGTATACTATTTTTATGCAAGTATGTTTTTTTCTATAAAGAAAAATATATTTTAGCGAAATTTTTACAAAATTACTCTTATATTTTTTTACAGGTGATAAACCACACGGCATAATACAATTATATGTATAGTAAATGACTTTTTTTTGTAAATTATATACGTTTGGAAAATAAAATGTGTATGTTTTTCAAACATGCCATTGTATAATAAAACCTCATGGTTCGTATGCGTCTAAAAGTACAAGATACTGCATAGGAGATACAAAAAAGGTAAATTCGTAAGAGAAAAATGGAAAAAGTTAAAAAACATTTTACAAGGGTTATACGCACAATATATAAACTACGCCAGTCATCAGCAAATTGTATTCAAAAAGGAATATCTTATAAAATAAACGATACACTTTTTTATATATAAACTGAATTAAATGTACGAGTATACAACCTTGCACATGTAACGTTGTAGAAACAACTTTATTGCAGAAACTGCACAAAAAAAACCCATATTAAAAACGATATAAGTCTACATTGTATATTTCTATACTGATAACTTTGTCTGTGTAAATCTGAATACTTGTTATTATTTAGCATTTAATTGACTCACAGTAATCTGTACACATTCGAGTTCAGATTTTTTTCGTGTAAATTTAAATTTGACTCATTCAAGCATAATTGATAAAATAAAAACTTTTGAAGTATTAAACTTATATAAAAAAAAGGGTTTTTATTTTAAATTTTTTATAATCTAATATAAAATAATTCGAAAAAAAAAAAATTTATAATTTTTTGTTTTAATAAACAAAGAACTCATGTTCTAAAAACTAAAAAAAGTATGGATATTATGACTTAGCCAGATGCACATATTTTTTTACGCAAACAAGTATGGTTATATTGTTTTTTTATATTTAGCAATTTTTTATTTTTTAAACAAGCTAAAATTTATAGTTTCTTTAAGTTTCTGATCATGTTGTGATTCAATCGCAACAAGAAAAAATTTATATTTTTTTCTATTGCGTAAAGTACAGTTTTTGTCGAATATTTCGTGAAGCCGTGTACAAGAAAAAAAAGGCAAGATTTTTATAAAAGTAAATCAATAACTACAAGCGTTTTTTAAATGTAACAGAAAATGATCATTTGAAATATTTTTACGCCTTCTTACAGCTATAAAAGTTGTATATAATCTATAAAAAAAGTAATTGGTAAAAATTTGAAATCAAAGACTTCCCAACTATATATGAGTGTTTTTCCTATATTATGTATGCTACGCAGAGCTTGGAGAGCATGCAAATGTGCTAATTAAGGTATGCGAGCATAAATATACTTATACATATTTTTATATGTAAATACACTATTTTTATTACATGTTAAAGCCTTTTTGCAGTTTGAATTTTTGTCTTGTTTTAATAAAATGTATTAAAAGTATTATTGATAACTTTTTGGAAGACAACTTTTGTAAGCAAAACACCAGGCAAAACATAAAAATAAGAAAAAAATCACAAAAAAACCAACTTTTTTTACAAATACAAAAGTTGCATAATTGTTGAATTTAATTTTTATACACAAAAAATTGCATTTTAAAACGTACTTAGAATCAGTGGCGTAGCCAGGATTTTTTACAAAGTTGAGGCATAAATAAAAATGAGCTAAAACGACAAAAAAAAATATTTTTAATTTTTGCATAAAAGATTAAAAATTTTTAAAAAAAAAATTGTCGACAACTATTCTTTTCGCATAAATATAGGCCTTTAAAAACGACGGCCCTCTTAAATATAGCTACATTCTTTTTGTTAGGAAGGCGCCGTGCTCTTATGTGCCTTTCTCTATCTTACTACGCCACTGCTTAAAACCCACATGCATTGCATAATAATTTATAGCGCTATATTTTATTTTCGGCGTATTTATTTTGGTGGTACATACCGTGTTATATTTCTTTGTATGGTACTTTTAAAAATCTATAAAATATAAAGTTTGTATGAAAAAACTTTTAACCAACGCCTCATAAAACAAATAATCAATACAAGATAATTTTATGCATTAATCTTGTATATAAATATGGAAATATATATAGCCCTGAGTTTTCGGTGTTTTTAAAAGGTACATACACATGCATACTTACCCAAACTGATGTCTAATTTTATTAAAAAATAATTATCAGTTACGAAATATAGTACATATTTGTTACAGGGCAGAAATTATGAAAAACAGTAGTTTTACTTTATGATAGGAATTATATTAAAAGTCAAACGTGTGATTAAAAGATAGTACTAGTAAAAACTTTTGCACTTAAACAGTTAAATTTTAGCGATGTTATGTGGGTTTTCATTTTTACAACGATCTAAATATTGTCAACCGCCCTTTAATAGCACAGCTTTAGCGGCAAAAAAAATTATGATATAACTTATTATGTGTATAACAATAATCCAATATTAGAACACAAAAAACAACATGATTTTTTTTTTATCGTAGCCAATGTTGTAGTAATTATAAAATATCACTTTAACAAGATATCATGATTCGCGGTTTGCTTGATTTTAGTATGCAATAAAATCTCATTTTCTATTTAACCCCGCTTATATATTTTTTTATTCTCTAAAATGAATATACTAAGCTTTAAAAAGATAATAGTCTTTTGAACTTGCAGAACCGGCTGCACAAAGTAGATGTAAGTGTAGTATTTATTTTCGTTTATATAAAGTTTTATTTGGTTTTTGTATGTATGATTGTACTCTATCGAATAAACAAGTTTTAGGAAATCTGTTGTTCACATTTATTTGTAGCTGTTAAGTGGGTTCTGTGTACCCGCGACGTACCTGTTTGCCCTGATGGTAAACCATTAAATACCCATGGGTAAAAAATTACATATTTTTTATTCATTTATTTTTTTTACCCATACGGGTTACCAAATTATCCATGTGTACAATAAAGTGGTTTTTTTTTACATACGAAATTTTTTGAACTGTGCGTATTTTTATACATTTTGAACTCTGTGGGTATTTTTACCCATGGTATAAAGGATTCAAGGGTATATAAAAAAAGATGGGTATATTTTACATTTATATCCACAGAGATTAAAGCAATACCCATCGGTGAATAAAACACGCCCATTGTTTGCAAAGTAACTGCACAATAAGTTGTTTTAATAAATGCCAAAGGGAAACTTGTTTTGGTCTTTGCAATATCAAAGTTTAACTAATGTAAAAAATTACTTTTTATTTTTTTTAATATTGAAAATTAACTTTAAGTTAAAATATAGTGGTTTAGGCCTTTAATATTTTTTTTTGATTTATAGTAGGCTTTTTTGGTACAAAACCTATGGCTTGGCATAATACATCAAATAATAAAGCAGTTAGGTATGACTTTTTATATTTCTTTTGTCACAAATGGTATATTGTCGTTTGAATATTCATTTGATGTACCTAGAAAAAATAACTATACATTTATGCAGTTATTCTTCTTGAGAATGTATAGAAATTCTTATGAACTTTTGCCTTTAAACATATTTTTAAACTTTTGCTTATAAAAACAAGCATTTTGTACAACGTATCATACAAATATGCGAGCTATTAGAATAAGTCTTTTTATTAGAAATAATTAAAGAGCAAAGCATTTAACGCTTTTTCTTTAGTTAATTACAAATATCTTCCATATTGTGCATTTACAGCAATAATGATTGAAAAATATGATTATTTTTTTTAAAAATTTTTCTGTAAAAAAAACTTAACCAAAAAAAATTATATAAACTTTTACATGTAAAAAATACGAAGAAAATCAAAGATATCACACAGTCATTTTATCATAAAATTTTTAGCAATCAACAATTTTTAAAAAAAGAATTTGTTAAAAATGTTGGACATATTTCTGCTAAAAGATGTATTTTAAAAAAATATTAGAACATTTGTGTGATTATTTTTTTTGTGTCTTTTTGCTTTTAGCCAAAGTTAAATTAGTAGAAAATATTAGTCTATTTTAAAACAAAAGAGTACAAAATTGTCAAATACATATTTTTCTAATAGCCAAATGCGTTGAAGTAATATTTTTAATACGCATTACCACGATAAAAATTAAAAGAGTTATGTTCTACATTGTCAAAATCTAACTTTTTCCCCGTTTAGGCGCGGGTACTGATATATAAATCTTTGCTGTTATTTTGCCTTTAAATAATCCTGGAAAATTATATACCATACTTAGCGCTAGCAAAAAAAATATTTTTGCGAAAACAGATTGTTGCTGTAGGTTTAATTCAAATATATTTACTGTATTGTAGCTTTGTTGGTAGAACTTAAAAAAGCTCACTTTCACTAACAAATTGCAACTTATTATATCGACTTTTCATATATTGCGCAGATAGTTAGAAGATTTCTAAGTTGATTTTATATATGTATAAGGAGAATAGATAGACACATTTCTTATATCTATTGAGTAAAAAGCATGAAAAATTTCACGATTGCTAAATAAAAAGTTTGTTTTATACAAATTATTTTTTTTATATGCTTTTT
>JAQFYM010003519.1:0-18389 GCA_034694785.1 Agrenia bidenticulata | reverse complement strand
TGGAAGCACAATAGCATTCTTAAACTTCTCCGGATAATTGCCGGTTTTAAAGATCGTAGAAAACAATATACATAAAGGAATAGTCAAAGACATTAAAATATTTTGAGTTACTTTATAAGAGATTGTATCCGCCTGGGAACTCTTCCATTTCATTCTAGCTCCAGCTTCTAAAAGCTCCGATTCTGAAACATAATCTATTGAAGGTAGACATTTTATCTCGTCTTTCAGTGTCAGAATGAAGTCACTTCGTTCCTGATCTGTATAAGAATCAGCTAAAGCAAAAACTTTATGAAAAGCTTTTGCTTTAGTTTCGTCATCCTGGGTTAAAATACCGTCTACTTTGATAAATGAAACAGCAGCGCTCAGTTTTATGTCTTTTCCTGTTAATTTATGAAAAGTTTTCCAAATATTCGCTGTCAAGTCAATTTTTTCAAAATTCGAGACATAAAAGTCCTTTTTTGCCTTTGAAATAGCTATATTAACGGAGTTCCGTAATTGATTGTACTCACACTTAGTACTAGAGTTAGGTGTGTCTTCAAAAAATTTTTTGGCTAGATTTCGCTTTTCAATCATTAGCAATATTTCTGGAGTCATCCAGTCATTTGTATAGCCTTTTACTCTCTTTTGCCTTAAGGGACAAAAGTTATCAAGTATTTTATTTAACTCTGTTTCTAAATTGTCTAATTGAAAATCAACACAGTCAGAAAGAGTAAGTTCGTCCCATCGTAAATTTTCAACTTCTTTGCCAAGAGATACCCAATCTACGTCCTTTATACATCGATAGTTAATAATTTTGGAGGGGATTTTTGTTTTTAAATATGAAAAAGACAAATATGTAAATCTGTGATCTGATGTTGTCAGAGAAAATACCCCAGAATCGGAAACTTTATCTAGGCAAGAAACGTAAATGTGATCAATTAACGTTTTTGACGACGTTGTCACTCTCGTCGGGTCAATTATGACCTGCTTCAAGTCAAAAGATGATTCAATATTCTTAAGAAGTCGAGAATGAATATTATCGTCGAGAAAGTCAATATTAAAGTCTCCTAAAACAAAATAATCTAATTTGTCTTCTTGAATATTCACCATAAGAGATTCAAGAGATGACAAAAATTGTTTTTTAAGAGCTTCTCTCGGGGGGTTATAGACAATAACAATTATAAAAGGTTTTCGGAAGTTAGGAAAAATCTGAACAAAATACCTCTACTTCCTGAGGAAATTTCACATTATAATTAATAGGAAGGTATTTCACACTATCATTGATTGATTGAATAAAATCAGCTTAGTCTTCAACTTCACTTAGAAATTGTTTTTGAAGTTTTAAAGCCTTATCATTGTTTCCACCTATAGCGTATCCTGCGTAAGCAATTTGGGATGTAAAAGAGAAAGGGTAGTACGCCAAATCTTCGTAGGGTTCTGTAGCCCCTCTTAACTCTCTTCCTATTACTAAGAATAGCGATTTAACCTCAGATACAACAGGCGCATTGTTCACGTTTACTGCTTTAGATAATTGTTGTTGATTACTCAATGTCTAGGGAGCAATTCGTAAATATTTAGCCGTGCACGCAAGTTTTATGCGGGGACCAGAGTTACGTATTATCAGCAAATGACGTTTTAGCCGTCCTTCTTAATTTTAAACACTACGGTGCGTATCGGACACTAAAGTATTATCATTATCAATTTCTTTGAATTTTTTTTTAACTGGGAAGCCAAGTGAACAGCTAAGTTTAGCCTATAAGACGATTCGGCTAGAGCTAGTTACTCGACTACAGTCTGCTTTCCGGCTATTATTGCAAATGACGATCGCTAAGGCTCAATATTTAATTTATTTAATAATATTTAAATTTTTCCGAAGTGCATTATTTCTGGCCCTGATCCCTAAAATACCTACCTACCCTGGGTCGATCCTAATTAGGTTTGTGAGATTACTGAGAAGAAGAGGATACATCTTCGTCTATTCATAGTATTATGAATTACAAGAACTGATGTTACTTTTCCAGTTGATAGAACGCTGTGGCTGAGGTTTTACTTGCAGGACCCCTCAAAAGTGATTAACAACATGTTTTGTACAGGAAGTTTGCATTTTGATAAATAAAAATCTAGGACAGAAATTGAGCAACATTTATTTAAGTTACGTATAATTTACAAATCTATGTGACCATCCAAATCCCAGATCTGCCGCCCCGAGCAACGAGCCAGTCAATTTTATTACAATTGTAGATTTGGTCACCCTAAAATATTGTATAAGACAGAGGATTTGTATTTGTATTTGTATTTTTATTTATAGTAACTATTGCTAAATTCAACCTAATTTCGATGAAATTTTGCCCTAAATTTTTTGTTAACAAAATCAAACTTCCTGTGCAAACCATCTTGTTCATCAGGGTGGCCTCAACTAGGAACACTTTTTGCTAGTTAGTTTATTTTATTTTCGAATTATTAGGGAGAATTTTTTTTAGCAAGTACGAATCATAAATTGTATTAATTCGTAATTTTTCTAGCCAGTTGTGAATTTGAGAATTTTAAATCTTCAATTAATTCGTTTATCAAAGCAAGCCATTTCTATTTTTCATATTACCAATCACTAAAGAGAATTCGCAAGAGATGTGGGTCTGTCCACCGTTGAACCTTGGCGCATACTCTATGCTTAGTTTTACACTGCCCCAACCTGTTATCTACCGGAGTATTGGTTAATCCAACTCTATGATAAAATTGCACAGTACCCCTGAACTTTGATGACGTCTCTGCGATGCTCATAATGGCAGGCCCGCTGGCTGATTATTTTTTCTTGGCGATTCTAGGCGATGCCCGTTACAGCGGGCACCGATGGCTTTTTACATAAAAAGAGAGAGAATGATTGTCGCGAGAGTTTTACGAATAAAGTTTGAAGTTAAAGATATCCCTATTAAAATTATGAACAGCAGATTTCGAAATCTTATCTTATTTTATCACTATGGAATATGGGCTAAACATTAACCTGGTCATGGTAACTTTTTAAATTTAAATTTTAAATGAATTTTTCTATGAATTTATTCTGTCATTTTTCTGTTTTTGCATGTGGCAAAAAAGTAGTGGTGCGTCACTAATGTTATTAGTAGAGATATTCAAATAGTTTTTAACAGACCACGGAAACGATTTTTAAATTGGAAATCGAAATTCACGTATGAACGAACATTTTTTTGAAAATGTTGATTCGATTGTTCAATTTGACATGTAGGTCAATTAACAAATCAGATGGTCAGATTTACTTTACATAATAATCAACTTGGATTTATTAATATTTTAATAATTTTTGAAGTCGGGTTTAAGAGTTCTTAAGATTTGATTGGTTATACCGGCTGTTAGATTCAGTTATTGGAATCTGATAATAATTAATTGTAAATCATTCATTTAAAAAATTTTCTGAACGTTTCAAATTTTATTCTATTATTTTAATTACAACTGAAAATTTAAATGTCACAATCCTACCAAAACGAGAATTATCAACTTGGTTTAATTGGTATAAATTAATATGCTTTGGGTACGCTATAGATATGTAAGGCAGTTGAATGATATCATAATAACAACAGGCATTCGAGCATTCCGTGCTGGAGTGGTTTTTTCTCCGTTTACACAGGCAGATTTTACATTACTGAATACACTTGACCATGAAAAAGCCGAAGGTTGAATTACTACTTCAGTTTTGAGTTTCAGTCCAAAATCCTTCACATTGAATGTACATATTATAAGAGAAACAGTTGTCCAATCCTTAGCTGATAAAGTAAGTACAATTTAAGAATGGAAATTCTCTGCACTTGCTGCTACCTAATCCTAGCCGGATTTATTTATGGAGCTTATAAATACATTCCCAAGATTATACTGCAAAGAAAATTGTAAGTACTTCCATTTTTCTAGATTGTAATTAGTACGAGGGGTTCAGGATCCATGTCATCCCCTTCACCTCTTATTAGTATTAAAAATATTATAATAGCTTGATACAGACTCGTATGGTTAATAGTTACTCGTAATTAAATTCACTGATTTATCAATATTAAATAGAAACTACCGGTAACCAAAATGACCGATTGATACTATGAACTGTATAATTAATGTTATTCTTTTAAATTTTTTTTCTCAGAGATCGTTTCGAAAAATCGAAATGTCCCAAAGATATAGTTATCCTACATGGGACAAGAAGGACCGTTACTGTCCCAACGCCGTCACCCTTTGTTTTTAAACTTGAAACATTCCTTAGAATGGCCAAAATCCCTTATGAGGTAAAATTAGCTAAACATGTCAGAATAATTTGTGTTCTTTTTAATTTTAACAATTTCAAAAAAATATAGTACGATGGAAATATTAAAAACACAATGGGACCCAAAGGGAAAACTCCTTGGATAACTCTGAACGGAGAACATGTGGCAGATTCCCAGCTTTGCATCGAGTTTCTTTCAAAGTTGGTTGAAAAATTAATAGTGAAATGTCATTGGTAAATGGATGTGACATATTTATATTTTCGATAAAATATTTCATTTTATAGGAAATTTAATAAAAGCGTGAGGAACAAGTATTCCGAAAAGGAACTAGCAACAGCCAACTGTGTCCGCGTTACACTTGAAGACAGGATGTTTTGGTAAAAAAATCAAAAAACCTTCCGAAAACCGACAGAGGCGAAGTTTTTTCAAACTCACAAACATCTTGAGCTAATCATACTTATAATTTTCCAGGGAGCTGGTGATGTGGGTTTTTGTATGGGACGGAGAGGGTCAAAATGCGGTTAAAGCGATTGGGAGTATACCTTCAATTTTATTAAAATACGTTCGGTATAAATACGGTAAATCCACCATGGCTCAAGGCATTGCTCGACATGACAAGGAAGTTGTAATGGAATGGACATTTAAAAACCTAAAGGCCATCTCTGCCATACTCGGAAACAACAAATTCCTCTTGGGGGATGAACCCTGCACAGAAGATGCTGCTTTGTTTGGGTAACTAAAAGTATTTAATTTACTTTTGATAGTTCATTAAAAAAAGTTTATGTTATTAAATTCATAGTTTCACGGCACAATTCCTTTGGGGTTTCGCCGCTACTTCTCCATATGCCAAACTTCTTGAAGGTACAGGTTTTTCATCAATGGTACACCGAAAGTTTAGGCTTGCTACTCAGTAAATTAATTGCAACTATTGTTTATAACATTTACAGGCGAGTGTTTAAATCTGAAGGAATACTGCTATCGAATGAAGGAGCTTTATTATCCCGACTGGGATCAATGCCTTAGAAAATAATTATCATTAGGTTAACAAAGTCCAAGAAATCCATTTCGAAAACAATAAAAAAATCTAGGATGGAAATAGTCAAATACAATCTACTATCCATTTGGCAGGGCTGTTAGAACTAACTCCATAAAGTAATTTTCATCGTGGTGAAACTAACATCAATCCCAACCGCCCATCCGTATTTAAAAACATGATGCTGTCCAAAAAGTCTACGCTTGTTGATCCCTAGTCTTAAATTAATTCATTGAATCGTAGGTATTTGGTAACTTAACATAACTATAATCAACCAACTAAACTAAATCTTAACAACTGCAAAAACTATTCTGGAGCTTGTGCTAGGAAGATTAACTGTTTAGAAAAAGCCAAGGTCAAAGATCCGTGGAAAAATCATTAGTTTAATTCGACAGATGGATAATAGAAATTATATTGAAAGCAGCTGGGAAGAGATATTCCCTTTTTTGACACGGATTTTTGTTATGTACTATTCATGTTCCGTATTTCATCAATGTGCACAGTTTGAACATATATTCTTGGAACCGTTACTGGATTCATAGACGGATACATCATGGACAAATACTGAATATGCAATAAAAGGTGGAAAATAATTCCATGGAATAAAAATCGATTCTAAAGCTAATCCACAAAACGTCTGTATGGATGAAATCAAAAAAAATAATCATACAGTATAAAATATAAGTATTGGCTTTAGAAAGTTATACCTGACAACTCTCATTGCATTTAGTTTTTGATGTTATTTAATTAATGCATATTTTCAAGGTCAGAGATCAAAATTATGAATGCGGGAAAAGTAGAATAGTTTACTGTAACCATAATGAGCGTAATGGCCGAAGTTCATTCCAACTTTATTTCTATAAACTTGGCATTCTATGAGCTAGAAAATCCCCAAACTGAACAAAAATTCTATGGATTATTTTATGTTCAATTGATTTGAAGATTAAATTATGGAGACGAATAAGCTTAGTTTAATTTCTCTGCAAGATTATTATTTTATTCATCTTTACCAAACAATTTGTGATAATAATTAAATTAAAAGAAGACAATTGAGATTACAGAAACATGACTTTAATCCCCAACTGATTTATGCTCTTATATTATAACGGCATTTAATATTCTTATTAAAGTTGAATAAAGAGCTGAAAATGAATTCAAAAATTTTCCACTGTCATTATTTACTGATTTTAAATACAAGTTGCTGAAACGATTTAACTGAGAAAAACATTCTCTATAAGCTCCTCGTACAAATGACACAAGTAAGTACGCAACTTATTATGAGTAACACTATTTGTCTGGGTATAGTTACTAATTACACATTTCTTGCATAGCTTTATCAATATTTTTATGGGTCGAAAGAAAGTGAAGGTATCCAAGTGGCCAATATAATGCACCCAACCACATTCTATTGCAATGATATAACACGATACCTTCAAAGTGACTGACAATCTGTACAAATGCATATTTAAAAGCAACTACCTTGTGATATTATACTCATCAGAATTATCCCATGGCATGTATTAATTGTGCCATGTGATTATCACAGAATATTGCACAGATGTACTAACTAGTCTCATGGCGAGTAGTGGGGGGGAGGGAGCGTTGGATAAAAAAAATCATTTGCATGATTATTATTTATCGTTTTAAAGCAAAAAATTTACTTAAATTCTTCTACTCTGGGATTAGCTATTACTATTGTTTTGTATTGTAGATGCACTTTGGGATCCCAGTTGTTTGTTTGCATTTAATGGAGGATTCTACGTTAACATACTTGGTAGATAGTTGTTTAAATTCATTCTGCAAGTTTGGAGCTTAAGTGAAGTGTGTGTGTGATCAATTTCACCTACTTGTGCTACAATTCGCAGTTTAAAATACATTTAACAACGGTGACAATATAATGGAGATTTTGAAGATGACAAGAGTTATTTTATTGTGTCTTGTAATTAATTTCAACTTAAAGCTGACTCATGGATTTACAGTTGGGGTTCCCCCTTTGCGGTCTGTTTGCTTGTCAATGAATCCCCAGCACCACGAATATGCATCCCAAGGAACCGAGTCCCCTTATCAAGTTTCAGTAAATGCGAACAAAGTCACTGGAGGTGACAATGTCGAATGTAAGTGATACCATTTCGTTATAATAAAAACATTCACAAACTGGCGTTTGAAAGTTTACAAAAAAGTTGGGAAAGTGTTATTACAAATTTGATGTTCAAGTTTTATAAAATTTAAAAAAATGTTTTTTTAGTTACGCTGAAAAGCATAGTGTCGACAAAGAAAACGAAATTCATTGGATTTTACGTCCAAGCTCGGGATGAAAATGACTCACCGATCGGAACTTTTATTCCCAACAAGGACACCAAAGTCCATAGTTGTGGCGGAATTAGAGCTGTGAGTTTTTTAATAAATTCTTTGAATCCTCTCTAACTAACCAAGTCCGACAGTAAATATATTTTACCATTTTAATTTCATCCAATATATAATTCTCTTGTAATCTCTCTCTTTGTGCTATTCACTACTACTCCATACTGACCACACCGATTTCAAAACTTAAAAGATCATTCCAATGGACTAGACTAGATATGCCAGAGGCCTATTTATAATCTGACCGACAAAAAACCACCTGCCCTTCAAAACTGCCTCGTCTATAGTTAATGATAACATAATAATTTCTTAAACCCAGAAATGAATCTTTTAATCTACCCCTAATTTCTGCTCAAATGATTTTTGAGCTCGTTCCTTCGATATTCCAACTAAACCACACCTCGACTTTATACTTTGCAAAAGGTCTTTATCCGTCGCGGCTCATTTATGGGCCTGTACTTCATATTTTTTGCTACAATCTGAAGCTGGCAACAAATCCCTTCAGATAAAATCCTTTCCCGTACATTTCATCTAAACTGACGAGCCATATTATTGTATTGTATAAGAATGCAGCCCATCATGCCAGTGGAGGTGTGAAAAAAGAGAACGTGACAATTTCCTGGACAGCCCCTAAGGAGTTTGAAGGCGAAGTTGTATTCACGTAATACCCTTTGATTGATAATAATTAATTCCTCCATGCAATCGAATATGAAAACCTCTTCTTAATAACATGGCATTGTAATTTTTGTATTTTTTTAGAGCCACAGCCGTCAGAGATTTCGTGACGTATTGGGTCTACCTTCAAACTGATCCTGTGATGGTAACTAAATCACAAGTTGTGAGAGATAGTTCAGGAAGTAGTAGCACAAGAAGGCAGAACAGTTCGACCTCTTTCAACCCTCAGCCTAACTTCGGAGGTGGACTTCGAATGTTTTTTCAGAGCCTACAAACAACAGCGAATCGTTTAGGCTCGATCTTGATCCCTTCCTCCCGTTTCAGAGGAAGAAATGATGTTGTAAAAGATAGGGCTGAAAGTAGTAGTGGTATGAGTTTACCTTCAGCTTCATCCTCTCTAGCCAATGATATTAGACCGAGGTGCAACTTACCTCTTCTTAAACAATTTTTTTGCCATTTCTTTCAGATTTAAGTTGAGTACGCATGGGGCAGCTGAAATGAACCAAAGGATAGGTTTATTAACTATATGATCCACTTGGACACTTTATTAATTTAGTTGGTAATTCATTGCGGGGGTGAACAATGCAGGATTATTAAGGCTAAAAAATCAATATGATTAGTTATATCTGTGCGATATTGAAGAGAAGATAATTTTTAAATCTTAATCCATTGTTGGATTAATGGACAGTTTTATATGCCCAGTATAAAACGACACAAAATCAGCAAAAGTGACTAGTATAAAGTCACGGATTCATGAAATGTCGGCATCACAATGAATAGAGACACAAAATTCTTATATTACTCTTCAAACTGTTAATTAGTTTAATTAATTTAAACCCAATAAATAAACACCCAACTCAAGAGTTGAATTTAAAATTTCGAAACAAATCGTAATTTAAATACAAAATTGAATGGCTAAACATTTAAATAATTTCATTGTTTGAGCAAGTAAATCATGATTACTGAAATTTTAATAGCTCAATAAAACCATGTACACCGTGTGACCCTGAATATTTTGATGACAAAAATTTGACGTCGTTCATTCCAACAATAAAAGTCCCACACAAAAATACAGAACTCAATATATTTTTCTATTCTACTGTTTACAATTAATTTCTAGCTTCGTTTGTCAGACGGGAAGGTCAACCTACCAGGGATGGTAAATTAAGAGAAATTTTAAATGAATAAATCACACAACCATATCATTCAAACGGTCAAAAACGGTTCATCTAGACGATTTTTTGAGAACTCTATCGTTTCCTAATTATCTTGGCATTCTAAAATATTCTAGGCCTGTTTCGTTTTTGAAACGAGTTTCTAAAACGACCAGCATGGGTGTTAACTTACCTCCCTCAGTTTGTTTTAAAAAGTGCTTCAAACGAATAAAAACTATTTAACATCCTAGTTTCTAAAATTAAAATAATAATTGAGCTTATTTAAGACGTTGATGCTTTAATCAGTATTTAAAACCCACCTGAAACGTGGTCCTTTGACCAACGGTTCCTCATGATGAATATTTTTGATGATTTCCGGTTTCATTGCTTCTCCAGCCATTGTATTATGAAATTCCTAAACATTAAGAATGATAATGAGTTGAATAATTTGAATTTTGCAAACATTTATTGGAAAGTAGTTCACCGAAATTCAAGGATACTTTCTAAAATTCTTAAAATATCTTACCTAACAAATCAACAAATTGATGGCAGGGATACAAGTTTTGTTTTATGGTTTTCATTGTCATTCAAAAAATATGAATGAAAGTTTGTATTTCAGCCAATTCGAAGCATGAGTCACTTGTGACAATTAAATTCAAAGAATGTGCAATTAACTCCGAGTCAGACTATTCCGAGATTTTCGATTAATGAAACAATACGGAGCTTGAATATAATTCGTGCAAAAACTTAAATGTCTTAAATCTCAAGGTTTTTTAAAATCTTTTGTCACAAATCAGAGGATTGTTAATGAAATTGTCGCTTTCTTATAAATACGGGTTTGTTAACGTTGTAAGGGTATCATTCCTTTTCTTCCCTTCCAGCATTTCATCAAATTTACTTGATATTCATCATCATGAACTCAGCTTTAGTTTTGGCTTTCTTCGGCGCGGTCTTCGTTGCGGTCGTAAGTGCGCCAATACAATTTTCTAAGTTCGATGAGAATTTTAAAATTAAAATTTAATCATTTTGACTCCCTTAACTTACCAGGCTCAAGGAGGAGACGTTGAGGACCACTCCATCGCCCTAATGGCCGAGTTTGATGCCATCAAATGCAACCCAGGCTTTAAGGAACTTCCCAAGGGACTCCATATGGCTTTTGAAACCTGCAAAGCCAAGAAGACCGCTTCCTGCAGTGTAAGTGCTCTGGCAGCACTTTGAGAATACGACCTGCTATTTTAATCTCAATAGTGAATAAATTTTAAAATCTTAGTGTTTCGGCACTTGTGTGCTTCGAGAACGAGGAAACATTAACGTTGCCAATAATATGACGTCCGAGATCGACCACGGCATGATTGACGTCAACATGATGCAGTACTTCATGATGGACACCCATGAGGGCAGAATGAGCTACCACAGAGTTTCCTCCATCGAACACAAATGTGGAGAGATCTGTGAGTGGACTTAAACATTTTAAACATTTATTTTAATTACAATTAACCAATTCGGTATAATATTGTTAATAGTTGCTGCCCACAAGGGTAAGCGCTTCGCCATGACATATGACAATGCTAAGGATTGCATGGACGCAGAGTATTACCTCAAGTGCTTCACACGTGCCTTCGTAAGTTTGGGTGCTAAATACAATATGATATCTTAATCATCTAATTATATAACTAATGTATTTGCTTCTGGTCACAGATGTGCTAAAGAGTTTTCCGATTGGGTAACAAGTAATGAGGGATTTTCGGTGATTTATCCAACTAAATCATCACACAATTAAATATTTGAATGGAGTTGGAAATTTGGATCGGAATAAAAACTGAATTGATTCTATTGAAATGATGGTGTTGTAGAAACATTTTATTGATCATCATCACATGAGAAACACTTGATTGCGATTTCAAAATTTGAACGTCAAATGTGGTATATTTCATTGTACTACAATACGTAATTCCATTTCTTAAATTCATTGCAGTAAAGGGTCCCACATCTCAAGTATCATTGAATAATAAGTATAATCTATGCATCTAATAGTTTGCGTCGTTATTACTAATCATTATTTATAAAGAATATACAAGAATATTTTCGTAGCTGGGGAAGACTATTTTTTATAAAAATTTTCATTTTCTGTTACTTTGTAATTGAAATAGTTTTTATTGCAAAATCTTAATATTTGTTCTCATACTTAGTTCTAGATTTCTTTTGATGTTTTGTCGAATACTTTTTCGATGAATTTCTCGAATACTTTTTTGAATACTTTTTTGAATGTTTCTCACCTTTTTCAATCGATAGTGAAACTCGTTTAGAAGCTTTTGAAAATTCTAATTGATACTCGTTAACTCTACTCTCCAACTTGAGTCCATTAAGTCTGAGAAAATCTGCAAAAGCTCCACGTATCTCCACTCCTTGACCTCGGTCATATGCGGCCAGTCCATGAACAATGAACTGAAGAAGACCCATCACACGCACTTTATCTAGCCGGTTCACCTCAAGATCAGCGTTACAGCCCGTGCATTGAATAAGCAACTCCCCATCCTGAAACAACTTGACCAACACGGTTCGGATCGTCATGAGCATATTTCTCGTCAGACGGACGTAATGATAAGGAACTATTTCTCGGGCTGTTTTTACAAAATTCAACACGAATTCTGAGAGAAATTGTACACTTTGTGACACTGCAGCCCCATTTCTTGAGGTCACGTAACCATCCACCAAACTCCGTCTTCTCATCTGACGAAAGTGCGTACGAGAGAATACAAATATTTCAAACGCCGCAGATAGCTTACGAGTCTCCTTATATGTCAGCTTCTTTTTCATCCTAATAGAATAACAAAGCCTTTAGAACTTACAAAAACATAAATTAAAAGTTTAATGTATTTAAATACTAACACCACCGGGTTGTCATATGGGACTATAAGATACCGACCTCCACTCTCGGAGGCAAAGGAGAGAAAATTGTCATTGAAGAACGAGATTACACGAACTTTGATCTTCTTGACACAGTCCAATCGAAGGACTTGGAGGTAGTAGTTTATAACATCTTCAGGGTCATCTGATTCAACCATCTCGTGGTCAGGGTCACTTGTGTATGGGCAGCTTCCCAAGCCGTAGAAAAGTTGGTCTTCGTGATCGAACGTGCAGTTGGGCTCGATTAACTTGTACTCAGTTTTCCATCCTGCCCGGGTCTTCAAAACACCAGATTTTCCTGGATTTAAAACTTACTATGAATGGCTAAAGATAAGAAATCTTTTTAAATACTTTTAAACCACTCGAACCTCTTCGAAAGCTTCTGCCGGCTATAGAAGGAGCGGCCCCTGCCCCTCCACCAGCATCCGCATTTGTATTGATATTGATATCCACGGGGGAATCTTCCCCATCGTCATCATCGTCCGTTTCCGATCTTTTCTGCTGTATTTCGAGAATCTTGGCCATCAGACTGCCCATGTCTATCTTGACATTAGAAGTTGCATAGGAATTGACAACGTGGCCGCCAGTGCCAGTCCCATTGTTAAGGGCCGTCGCTGCTGCGTGAGAGTCAACCTCAATCTCTTCAGGCATTGCCCCACCCTCACACCCATCTGTTAATCAAATACCAAATTTAAATTATGAACAAGATGAATGAATTCATACTCATGTCATAGAGTACCGCGATTTAGCTCCTCTGTCTTCTTAGCATTAGCAATGGACTCTCCTACACCCCCATCTTTGGACGTTTTACTCAAAGAGTTGGCCACTCCGCCATTGAGGGCATTTGAAGTGGCAGTTCCGTTGGATCTATTTTTTGACTGCGCCATTGCATTAGCCTGACCTCCGTTTCGAACTATCGCACCGGAATTCGCGTTGGCTCCATCCTTTGCCAAAGAAATGCCTTTAGCGTCTCCGCCATTGATAGCGTGAGCATCAGAGTTTGCACTGCTCCCATTTTGAGCCATCGCAGTGGCGGAAGCTGAGGTGGACCATTTGTTACCACACTTGGAGCCTGGAGTGGTTCCAGGAGCTCCTCCATTGGACGAAGCGCCGCCTTTGGCTTTCGCACCTCCGGCGGCAGTTGCACTTGCGGCTGCGTACGCTTTGGAATTTACATTAACGTTTATTTTAAGGGGCTTCTTCTTTTTCTTGACGTATTTTTCAGCTGCTTTAGGAACTGCTAGTTCCATCATCTCGTTCATCGCTTCTGTCTTGATATTCGTCGTTTTAATTGTGTACCGCTCGTCCACGTAGCTTTTGTATTCTTCCAGATTTACGTAAGACGTCTTCGCTGACCCTGACCTTTCTTTACCGGCTTGGGATGCGGATCCACTTGGAAAGGTCAGACTCTGATAGTGGTTTACCATCTGATTGTTACTCATAATAACAATCTTGTCATTCTCAACGATTGACTTGTCTTTTTTTGACTTCCAATGAAGAAATTCCTTGAATATTGGATTATTGGGATCTACAAGAGCATCGATCCCTTTGTTATTTGTGGGGTAACCGACGAAACCACTTCCGACTGGAATGGCAATGTTAGATGAGTGACTCTCCGTCAATGTGGTCGTGGATTTCACAGTCTTTGAAACCTTGACATTAGATTGTGACCATCCGGGTAAAGAGGGCTTATCGAGGATAAAAGTACTTGGTGGGCCATACACAAAAGTCGCGTGAAATTTATCTACAGAAAAACTCCCATCGATCATCTCAGGTACAAAAAATCCCGGTGTATTGACTCTCAAAGTATTTGGAACATTTTGGACGAATTCAGCTGGAGAACCAACCTTTTCGGGGTAGTAAATCCCACAAGATTTTGGTTTAGTTGTATCATCAGGATTAAAACATCCAACAGCCCCATCCTCAGGGATAAACACTGGCTCATTTCCCGGAATTCCAGGAACGTAAAAGCCTGTCAAAAATTTCTGGCTCTGAATCTTATCGATGATGGTCGGTTTCTTGGTCGGTGGGGGCAGCACTGGTGGGGTGAAGGGCGTCCATACATTCTGATTCTCAGGTTTCCCGGAGATGTACCAATATCCCTTGCCAGGTGGGTCACTTTGGTAGGTGCAGTTTTTCTTGGTGGAGTCAGGGGTCAGTTCGCCCATAATTCCATTCCCAGGAGCGATACCATCGGGAATGAACATGGCTGAGATTGTGGCTGGCAGAGTCGACACTGCTGCTGGCGTGGTGGCTTGAAAAACAAATGGCGTATCCGGTTGTTTAGAAACAATCAGCTGACCTGATATGGGCGGCAAAGTTGAATCCTCAGGAACCATTTGACCAGCAACAGGGTAAGTGTCCGGTACAAATATTTCCATGGAACTAAAGCCCGGGAATTTTATGCCAAACATAAACGCTGGGTTTGCCACTTTTTTCTTAGCCGCGACACCAGGGGCAGGGGTGGTAGGGGCTGCCACGGGTGTTGATGTGGTAGTTGTTAGAGGTGTCCACTCTCCCGGCTTGAGGAAAGGTGTCCACATCCCTTGTGCCTCGGGCTTCCCTTTGAAATAAGAAAACTCCTGCCCTGGCTTATCAACTACGAAAACGAAGCTATTGGCTAGATCTTTGGTAATTAGTCCCGAGATCGCTCCGGAGAGGTTCATTCCATCTGGCACAAACGCCCCACGTACTTGCTGCACTTTGGCGAATTCCTTACTCGTCTCTATGTAGAACGTTCCATGCCCTGCGGGTTTCGTAGCCACAAAGCTGCCATGAGGGATAGTAATCACCTCGGGTCTTGTAGGATCATTAGGGATGAAATAGCCAGGAATCCCTTCTCCATCGGGAATAAAAACATCTGGAGTGCCTGAGACGCCAGGAAAGTACACCCCGTATGTTATCAGCTCCCCGGTGGCAGTTGCTTTAGGTCGTGGGGGCTGATCCGGAGCCTTTGTATTGGGTGACCAAGTTTCTTTGGGCTCTGGATTTTCTGGATTGAACCAGAGAGGCTTCCCAACTGCATCCGGGACAAAAACATCTCCAGTAATCATCCCGTGAATCCCTCCTTTCTTAGAGTCCATTGTTAACCCATCGGGGATAATCGTGCCAGGGAAATTGTAGAGTCTTGCAACTGCTGCAGGATCATCTGGAATGAAGCCATCATCCGGGTAACTCGTTGTTCGGGGATTGAAGACACCATGAATAGGCAGGCCACTGCTACCGTCCGGAATAAAAACGACGGGTAGTTGAATCCCGTCTGGAATAAATATTGGAGAGGAATTTTTATCGGCTGAGTACAAGGTTCCAAATATGGCTGCAGCGTTTGATACTTGAGTTTTGTTAGTTGAAGATCCGGTTGTGGGTGGATCGGGAATAAAAGTCCCCTTGATTTTCTGCCGTTTATTGGAATTGTTTTCGGGAGCAACTGCAGCCGGGTAAGGATATTCGGCGCCGTAATACGGGTACTGATAATAGGCCTGTGTTCCCACATATACTTGTGTTTGTGGTTGCATGTAAGCAGTTTGAAACTGGTGTCGATTTGAATTACAATTACCTCCTCCTCCAAAAATGTTAAATCCCTGGCAAAGACTTCCCTGGTAAGCTGAGAACAGGCCTCGACCAGTATCTTCTCTTGTGGACTGGGTCTGCAAATCAAAGTCCCCGTATAGGTCAGAGTATTCATTGGGGTCAAATGAAGATTCAGATCCAATTATCAGCTCCTGCTCTTTCAAGTCGAGACCTTGGCTGATTTTAGTGTCTGCTGTCTCTAACGGTTTTGGAATCTCGTGGTCCGTGATGGCTTCTATCGTTTCTTCATCTAAACTGTTTTCAATTGCAGTCCGGTTCGTGACACAGGTGAACAATACAGTGGAAGCACAATTTGACCACCCCTTGTGAAATTTCGTCAACCTTGCTGGTCTATTGTCATAAGTGTCCCATTCCACAGTGATACTTTTATCATTTAAACTAATCACTTCCTTCACCTCATCCGTTTCCCGAGCATCCCTTTAGCATTGGATTAATTTATTTGTAAATGTTCAAATCATTAAGAAAAAATGAATTTTTTTCATTAAACTTACCTAATGTACGCGTATGTGACAGAGTAAAAAACATCTTTAGGGTCCCATTGATCTCCATCTTCCAAATGGACTTGCCTCAGAACAACATAAGTTCGTTTTCTAAAGCTCGACACCAGACGAAGATCTTGAGAAGTTGAGAGGACTACAACCTCCTTGTCCTTATCTAATGCTTGTCGCTCAAAAATAGTAGTTCTGGGGTCCTCAATGTCATTGTACTTACTTATGGAGTTCATCCTGTCCAATTGCTGAACAAGGACTGGGTCTTGACGAAATGAATCGGCATCAAGCGATAATGCCAGCGTTTCCAAGATCCGTACATAAGGGTCATCCTCTGAGTTGAGGATAGCAGAGTCAGGGATTGTATAGCTTGTCACTTTGCTTATCAACTCCACTGTCACTACCAATACTATAATTAAGGAATAATTTAAAAGCCGAACCGAGTCCCTCATTACGGCCCTTGAGAATTTCAAATTGTTTTTTCTAGATTTTGATAAACTAAAATTAATTTAACGGAAAAATGAATTGTAAAATTGTTATTCTTAAACTGGGTCACTGGCTCATTGCATTTTATACGCGGAAGAAGCCACACTACAAAATTCGACTGCAATGAATTGTCCTATTTTGGTTTCTGTTTATAAAATATATCGAATACTTGTAAACATTATAATGATGTTGATGCCAAAAAATGTCAAATGTTTTCTAGAGTTTCTTGTCCAAAATTACGGAGGCATTCCGATTTCAAAGTAGGATTTTAATAAAAAATCTGACTAGCAACTACCTCCTAAATTTGGATCTGTATCTCTGATAATAAGGTCTGTCAATAAATACATACGTAGATACAGTAATAGTTTTCCAATTGGAACTCTTCCAGAGTCTTCCGTCATTTTTGCAGGGCAGGGCAGGGCAACTACTCGGTTTCAAAAATGAATTATTAACCATTAATTTTTTGATTTTCTGGTTTGCTATCAATTACTCCTCATTAATTAACTTCAAATTTAAAAAAAATACTATCGATCAGAGCAGTGACCAAGCCGGGTCTCAAATATGGACGACAGATAGTCAATGTTTGTAGGTATTTCATTTAATCTCAGTTTTTCATGCCGGAGTCCTTACCTTGAAAGTTTTCCCTAATAATGATTTATTATTAATTGTTTTGTCTGGCGTGTAGTAAATAGTTGTATATGTTAACGCAGTAAACAATTTAACAACATCTTTTCTGAGGCCTGCAGGTCTGAAGTCTACTAAATATTTGTATCGCAAGAGAAATAAAACAACAACAACAACAACCTTCTTCTAGCTGTTAATAATCATGTTTTCCATATGTTTGCCGTATTCGAATGCAAAACAAAAACAAACCGTAGGATTGGATATTGACGAGTTTTTGGAACTTGTTATGCTAGCAATTCATGAAATGAGATTAAAATGAAATAATATCCGGATATTGAAACATGAATTTGTAAAACTTAATTTTCTTGCCTTATTTCTTTGGAACTAAATTTACTTTTCATAGTTAAGTGGACGATAAATTCTTGTTTAAAATGTATATAAATTACATACTTACAATAATAAACTATTTTCCCCTGTTATGTTTAAGACGTAAGGGACAATCGAGATAAACCTAATTAAATTTATGTAACACGAACTTTAAAATTATTACTAGACCAAAAACTCTGCTTTGAATGCTTCAGAAAAGTTTGGAAATCGGTACGATATACTTGAGTCAAGTTAATCTAGGATTGTTTTTAAAATACAAACAGCTTTAACTTTTACTTAAGCAGGCAAGTTGTACGGGCCAGGCCCAGTAGGTTAAAGGTTACCAAGGGTTTAGTTGTTCTTTGTAAATTATTCTTTGTTGTAGATGTTAGTATGTTGACCTTTGAATTTGAACCAGGACGTGTCATGAGTTTCTGTGTTGTGATGTGATACTTAGACCTCAGTGAAG
>JAQFYM010003518.1:0-18392 GCA_034694785.1 Agrenia bidenticulata | reverse complement strand
TTTTAAGTTCGTAGATATCAAAAAAAAATGAAAGCATATGAAAAAAAATATAGTAAGTTCTTTTTTATAATATTCATTGTTTCATGTTCTAAATTTTATATTTTGTGTCTATAAATTATATCATTTATTATTTTTTGTATGGATTTTTAAACGTAGTAAATATTTTTTTATTGAAAACCAAACATAAATTATATAGATAAAAAACTTTAATATACTGGAAAACGCTATATATACTTGTAGTATTGTTTAAAATACGCAAAAAATAAAGAAATTTTAAAAATTTAAAGTTGTTAAAATTTATTTTTCCTAGCTATTGCATACATCTAATAGGTGCATTTTGTAAAATTTATGCCTTTACTTTTGTCATTTCAAACTAAAATGATATTTTTAAATTATCAAATGGCATAGAAAAAAGTGTTTAAACTTGACCTCTGTTAAAACCAAAAAAAAGGATTTCTTTAGCATGGTATTACAAATGGTCATAGACAATAACAATATATATGTATATAAAAGCAATGAATAAATAAAAAAAATCATAGTCAGTTAGTTTTTGGTTTTTATCCACTTTTTTTTTGTTATCTTTAAAACATAAAAAAATCAATACGCCGCTATATATTTTTTTAAATGGTAAACAACCAACAATCATTTGTAATACACCCCACTTTATGTAGTTTCGCTAATTTTCTTTTATTATAAATTACTTTATATATTTTCGTACCTTCGTATGTATTGTTACAAGAAAGGCATAGTTTAAAATAGATTTATCAGTGTAGAAAAAAAATAATAATAGAGATTTAAAATAAAAAAAAGAGTGGATATGACAAGGTAATGTTCTAATAAAAAAGTTTTTAGCACTTTAATATGATTCATTTACTTAAAAAAGCAAAAAACTCAGTCTTTTGAATAGAACTCGTTCATGGAAGTCGATAAAATGTATAAATAGAATTTACAAAAATCTTTGTAAGGTTATAATTTGGAGTATCAACCAATAAAAATTTATATAAAAAAAAATATATTTTTTTTGTTAACATTGTACAGAAAACCCTTTTAAAGTTTCAGCTCTAATATGCTGTATCTTTTTTGGAGACAAATTGCGTGTTTTCTGCTTCTAGATAACTTTTTTTCTAAGTTAAGTACAATGATTAACCTCCGTGAATTATATTTTCAAAACCATTGACATTACCTCACCAATTTTAAATACCCCAAATAACAAATCCCCATACATAAATCAAAAAGCCTGAATATTAAGAAGTCTAAATAACCGCAGTGGCAGACACTCAAAATGTAAAGTTTTCGAGTTGACACTCATCGGAATTGAAACCACAGAAAAAAACACACGGTAATATTTTGATTGCAATTTGACTGATGGTAAGCATAATTATTCGTGTCTTGTCTGATGTCATTGTTTTACCTTTTTTACATACATGAAAAGGTGTAATATTGTATGTTGTTTTTTTTTATATATAAATTAGTACCGTAACATCGCGTTATCGCCAGCCTATCCGGAAAACTCGTCGTATTTTGTATCATTATAACCAGAATTCTTGTGGGTCAAAAGGTTTTCTGTATAAAAAATAAAGTCTATATAAATCTGTATGTGAATTAATATATGCTGAATCAGTACTGTTAAGCTCGTCCTTTTTTTTGACAAAATACATAGATAATAGACAATTTACAATACAGCCATTAAATTTTTGTTATACTAGGGTAAAAGGAACATTTTTAGATAAGATAAAAGAATGAACTACAAAGCAGGGGCCGCTTTAAATTTTAGGAAGTCGCGCACTCATCTTTCTAGATTAATCTTTTTTTGATTTACGATTTTTTACATTGGTGGTCTGTAGTAAAACTTGTTATTGATGTTTTTTTTTGCATATTTCTTTTTTTCAATATAAGCTTTATTGAATCAGATAAAAAAAATATTTTTTTTGGCGTATATTCATTTTTTTTTGACCGTAAAAGACAAAAAAATTTCTCGGAGTTATACATAGAATGCGTAGACTACGTAAAGTTCCCTATTTAAAAAATCTTTAGAGGACAAGTATTTACCAAAAAAAAAAATTGAAAAGATATAATATAAACTTAGTAAAATTATGTACATTTTGCTGATAATTTCTGTAACAAAACATAAAAGTTACAATATTTCTTTGAAAGATGTTATCTATGTGCCGTAGTAAAATGCCACATAAATATAATATAAAACTATTTGTTGGTCTATAAAAGAAAGTGGTGAATACATTGCTACCTTAATATACTATGTATTTGTTTTAGTTTATGTATTCTATTTCACAAGCACAAAAATTTTGATTACATTTTCTGCTGTAGAAAATATAAAAGGCAATAAATGCATCTGATATCTATTTTTTAGTGACATAACATATAACTATCAAATAACAAGACTCTTAAATAGACCTGAAATATTCACGATTTTTTTTGTTTAAAAAGTTTTTTTTGTAAAAAATAAAGCTTTAAAAAAATAAATTCATTGAACCATAACTGTATATTTCTTTGTATTTAAGTGACGCATTTCTAGAGGCAAAAACCATGTTAACATTGCCTATAGTTTGCTTTTAAAAAACAAGTAGCATATGGTTCAATACAGTTCTAACGAGCGTTGCTTGCAGTAACAAACATTTTTTCGGACCACGTAATAACGATCTGATCGCTAAAAAGATATAAAACACTAATGCTTTGCCCCTTAAAAAATCGAGAAATGCAGCTCATACATACAGATGTGTTTTTTAAAACAGCTAACACTTATTTTTTGTTTTTTTTTAATATGATTTCAGATGATGTAAACAAAGATGTATAACGTAAAAAAACGCAAATAATACTAAAAAAAGTTTTAGTTTACAGTGAAGCGTAAAACAAAAAATCTATTTATGTAAAAAACTATTAAAAAAGTGTTTCAATAAAAAAACTGCAGTTTAGGTTTAAAGCTGTTTTAGCACTTTGCATAAAAAAATGCAAAGAAAACATGAACTGTAAGTTCACTATTGTAGATACGAGATTTTGTACATAGCTGTGTTTTTGTAATTTTCTTACACATGGGTCTATATATTTATGCGTTTATTTAGGAGAAGGTAGTCTCATCCACTAATTATAACGATTACGGACTGTATTATAAATATTAAAAGGTATTGTTTGGTATTGCTTGTCTGCATTTATTGTATGTTTATTAAATATGTTTTCTTACATTGAAATACTCCTTATTTGCAACCAAATTTTACGAACGTACCAAATTCGTATAAAAATGTAAAATTATCAAAATAACGATACTTGTCTGTTTTATATGACATTTATAGTGTATTAATTTACTAATCGCATTACCTAAGGAGCAGTAAAACATTTTATATACATAATGTGAATCCTATCGTATATTGTAACATACATGCATTAATGTTATACTTAGTAAAAATGTAAGCATTTTTCAACGTAATTTGACGGATTTTTTTATAGTAATGCAGTGGCGTACCCAGAGAGGATAGTAGGGGGTGTACCCCGCCCCCCCCAATAATTAAATTTATACGGGTTGAATAAAAGGGGGGTCTTCTTTTGTGCAGATAATTTGTTCATTATAAAAATCCAAGCCAAAATTTTTATTTATAATTTGGCAAAAAAAAATATAATCTTTGAAACATAAAAAAACAAGGTTTAAAGCGAAAGCTACTACAAAAGTGACTACCTCTCTGCGTAAAAAAGTTCTGAGGACGCCACTGTGTAATGTTTTTGTCTACTTTTTGGTTATATCTGTCAAGATGTCACATAATCGTAAATAATCAATAGATGATAATATCCTAGGTATTGTATACATTGCCTACGTAATTCTAGTCTTTGCTAGGCAATGATTAAATTTGTTAATTAATGTATTTTTGTTGCGGCAGTGCATAAATTTAAACCATTTGTTTACAATTTGCTATACTTTTTTGGCAATTTATGTCTTGTCCTAATTAATGAAATGCCCGCAAGATATATATATGCCTTTTTTAAAAAATGTGTACTACCGTCCTTAACTTTGGCAAGTCGAGTGATCGGTAAAAAATGCGATTTAAGTCTTTTAATTTTGCAAGTAAACTGATAACGTATATAACGTTTTTTTAAAGCCCTAGCATATACTAACACTAATGCAAAAAATATATGGACCTATGCTGTCAAGCATAAATAACAACGCACAAAAGTTCTGTTGAATAAAAATACCAAAAAAAAAATGTGCTTGTAACTTTTTTTTGGCATTATACATTTTGTGGGAGGCTGGCTTGCACACCGAATATGCATTAAAACACAATACAGTCATTCAAAACTGATATATAATTTACTCTATGTTCGATAAATAATTTTTAGCTTCTTTTATATTGTTTTCTAGTTTGCACATCTCTGACATACTTTTCATGTCAGAGATAAATAGTCTACGTATGGATTGGTTGCAGCGCCGCTCCACAGCTGTATCGTACGTGTTTATATCCTATGGACACGCCAGTATATGCCGGACGTCACCTTACACAAAATGAAAAAAGACACGCTTTGTCGCTGTATGTGTCTGTAGGCTCTTTTTATAGGTTTTCCGCTTAATCTTTTTTTTGTACAGCGTAGAGCGCAACAGTGCAAAGCCACAAAACTATATTTATAAATTACGGAGATATTATAATATTACAGACTAATACATTTTACAATACCGCCAAATTTAAGCTAACAAAAAAGCCAAAAAAAACATCAATATAACGTTATCATAAAAACTCAAACATAGTACTGCATACAATGAAGCAAAAACTGTCTTACATAGATTTCATTGTGCTTTTTTGGCAACTTATACGAAATTTACATAAACTGTATAAAATGAATAAAAAACAATTTGTTTTTTGTATGCAGAGTTTTTTAATATTTTGATTTGTATTTCTGCCTGAAGGAATTTTATTGACATTCGACATTAACTATGAAAATGCGTGACAGTACTATATTTTTTTGCAACGACAAATAAAAGCAATCTTTTTTTTTGTGCAATAACTATGTGTTTTGGCAAACAAAAGCATTGTATTGTTAATTTTTGACTGTTTTTTGCACGTCATAAATGATTTTTTTATATAAAAGGATGCGGTAATGTATATCAAGGCGCTCCAGGCATCCTTTGCTTTTACTTTTTACACCACTGAAAATAACTTTATTGCTACCCACTATAGTAAAGCTTTTTATTTAAATCTTTTATGCTTGCATACCTTTGTGTTTAAACAATGCAATATCCTGCAAACATATTCATGTATAAATCTATATCATGCTTGTTTGTTTTGACAGTTTTTATCCTACATTTTTTAATAAGTGCATGATAACGGTAACAAAAAAAAACCTAAAAAACTAATTTCGTTTTAATAGCTCGGGTAAAAAAAAGAAAAGAAATTAATTATTACTTCAGAAAAATCAATAAACACAAAAAAAACAGCATAAATATAAAAGTGAACGCGGTAAGTAAAACCTTGTTTTTTTGTGTTTTGCCCGTCTAGATTACGCTTTTTTTTTTGATTTTTAATATTCAATAATTGTTTATAATTACAAAGCATTTTAAAGAACAGCTATAGTATGAGATTGTTTATAATTTGTAGGTTTAGCCTTTTGCTAAAAAAAAAAAAAAGCCAAAAATATTATAAACAAGGCTTAAGACCTCACATGTTTTTTTTGAAATTTTTATACATCTTGTAGAATTTTTAAACGTTTAGTTTCGACTGAATAAACGTAATATATTGTATAAAAAAAATATATAGAGCTAGCTATGTCATTTCGAGTTGTCTTTTTTTTTATGCGCTGTACACCATGCTGGTTAGCTCGTCTGAAAATACATTTGACTGACAAAAGGTTAAAAAAAAAACAATAAAAATGAGGTCCAAAAATAAGGTCCAAAAAAAGAGGTCCGAAAAAAAGAATGTCCGAAAAAAAATGTTTTAAAATACAAGACTAAAATTAAAAAAGTCCGATAAAAGAAATGTTCAAAACCCCAAAAAAATAAAAAAAATTCAATTACAACTAAAAAGCAGAATAAAAATGAATATGTAAATCAAAATGATTAACACTATAAAATATGCAAAGTAAAAAATTTAATTATCAGGCACAAAAATCATATTTTTAAAATATAATGATCTTAAAGATGTAAAACCGGTGTATATGTAGTTCAAAAAAAAATCAGTAAAGCAAGTTGTTATCGAACAGCCGGTAAAAAAATATAAAATTAACAAAAAAAACAAACACAACTGCATAATATACATCCTTAAGAAATATAAAGTAGTCATACGCGTTTTCTGTATTTTGCCGTCCCTCTATAGATAAAAAAAAATAGAACATTTAAAAATACTAGATTGCTAAAGAATAAATGCATTTTAAAAAGTTTTATGTGTTTCATGGTAGCATTAATACATTTATGTTCTATAATACTTTATCAGTTTTTGTTTTATAGTTTTTCGAAAAAGTCTAAAATCAGTTAATTTAGTTATGATTATGTGAAAGGAGTTGAATATAGAAGAAAAGAGCATTTTTGTATTTATTACAGCTTTTATAAGCGCCATTTGCATTACTTACGCGTTTTTTTAAAAGAAACTATGTCTTCAATGCATATTTCTGCACATAAATAGAGAAATAAATACAGTTTAACTATTTTTTTTTGGTCATTTTATTAGTCACGTTTTTTACTCATAGTCCTATAATTTTCGGAACACTTTTTTGGGTTTCTTTTTTTAGACTTCTTTTTTTTTAAACTTCTTTTTTTTTTGGACCTCATTTTTTCTGACCTTATTTTTGGACTTTCTTTCTGAGGATCAAAAATACAAATTTTTTAAAATATTTTTTTAAAACGCAATAAAATTATAGAATGTAAATTTTTTATATCTAATCCAGATGGTTAAAATACAATATGGAAATATATTTACACCCTATTTTATGCAAGTTATTACAAAAACTATAATCGCTTTTTTTATTTTGTATTTTACTGCTCAGTGTGTTTTTTTAGTATAATCGTTTTTTTTTATTACAGAATGTTTGCATAAAGCATCTAGAAAAGGCATTTTCATACTACCTTGACTAATCGCTGACATTTTTTTTTATTTTTATAAAAATTTACAATGCATTACACTGTTATATATACAAAAAAATGCCCAATAAAAATGCATTACATATATCAATAATTTACATACCAATCATATTAAGAAATGCTCGTTAAACGTTCACGCAGTATACTAGACTTGTATACCTATAGTTTAGATTTTTTTCTTAGGCTTAAAAGCAGAAATAAATCAAAAAAAAAAAACAACAACACACATTTAAAGGCTTTTTATTTATGTATAACAACAATGTCACTGTATCTCTACAAATAAGCACTTTTCTAGTAGCGTTTGAAAAAATCATATGATCCTATACGGCTCTTTATTTCAATGAAATTTGATATATATCAGATACTATAATCGCACACTGTAATATGTATTTTTAGTAAGAATTTTTTATGTCTTTTATTCTTGTTAATTTTGAGTAATATATACAATGGGGTGTAAAAAATGTATTTTGTTTTATACGTTAAAATAAAAAAAACGCAATTTTTTACAAATATTTTTGTTGTTAATACATTTTTTTGTTATTCTGAAAACAAAAAAAATCGTTCTTTAAATGTCTCCTAACTTAAGCCGATATGTATTTATACGTACGTCGATCATATATAATTTTATAGTAATTATGTTTTTCGGTTTGACTAAAAACGTAGCTTTTTATAAAAACAGCTACGACATGGTTCTGAATGTTACATCCACTAAATAAGTTTCTGCAAAATTGGCGTCATTTACATACAGCTTAATATAACAATTTTTTCAGTACATGCATGTTATCCTCTTAATTGTTCTTCTATTTTTGTTAAGAAGGATTATTTCTATTTGTGAAAGTCAACCATAAAATATTGTTTATTTTGTAAAAAACATATATTTTAACTACAGACATACTTACCGTTAGATCAACACAGTAACCTTTATTTCGCAAAAATTATATAGTCGTAATAAATATGAATTTTTTCTTTTAAAAGAATTTGTAAAATTGTTGCACCCAAGATTATACGGTCAAAGCAACGTTTTATGGTGCATAAACGCATATTTTAAAAGTATATGCTAAAAAACCGTTTAGTATGTGTGTTTTGTTTACAAGATTATTTTCTAAAAATACATAACAATATACATTAAAAATTTCACAAAAAATATACAGTCAAGCCTCGAAAATTTACACTCGAAATATTCCCAGCCTCTATTAACGTTAGATTTTTTACAAATTTATAAAACTTTAATTTGCACTAAACTACTAATAGAAGAATTCAACCGTATATAAAAGGCATAAAAAACGTAAAATATATTTCTTGCAAAGAAAGAAATACATAAAAGCCTCGTGTCATGAGTTCGGTTCTAAAGACTGCAGAAATGGAGCATCAAGATCAGTATATTACTACGCTATCAATAAAATATGTAGATTTTTATAAGGAAAAAAAAGCCGCGTAATTTAACATAAAAGCTGTTATTTTAACAGTATCAACTCATATAGAAAAAAAAATATATAGTTAGTATTTAAAAAAACAAAAAAAGTAAAAAAATCAAGAATTACAGTTTCTTTGTAAAAGAACGCCATGATGTATTATATTTTTAGATTATACCGGTTTTTGAACTTACATGTAAAACCACAATTATCCAATATTCAGTTATCCGGCAAAAAAAAAAAATTTGTTTTGGTCTTGAAAATACCGAGCTATCATGGCTTTACTGAGATTATAACATATAAGCAATGAACATTAACTTTGTGCGTTTTGTGTGTCATTGCAACATTTAATAAAAAAAGGCTATATTGTTCTTTTTTTAAACCTACACCGTTTGTGGCACCTGTTGACAACCCTTTTTTTATTTATATGTAAATTTACTTACTAGGCTGTTTGTTTTTTTAAGTAAGACAACATTAGATTTACTTGTGCCCTTGAAAAAATAGGTCTTTGGTCGCTCCAGGCTGTATCAACCCCTGAAAAAACCTGTATAAATCCTTTTTTTTACTCATTGTTTTACAAGCATGTAATTTTACTTTACAATAATACAAAACCGTGTATCAGACATATTGTTTTTATCGATCTTTTGGCATTTTTAAACAAACACGAACGAAAAAGCCGTACCTTTAAAAAATCTCGACTTATAAATTGTGTTTTTGTACACGTTTAAACGAAAATGTAAAATGTAATTATATCCAGAAAAATTTAACGTGAAGAGTAAAAAAGTATAAGTAGTTTTTTTGGGTACAAATACTTACCGCTAAAACTAAGTACACAGGCTTGCTCTTATTTTTTGTATTGAAACGCAGATCTTTTATATTTGAACAAGAAAATCATATGCCATTTGACGGTTGTTTAAGTACGTATATTTTTAAAAAAAAAATAAAAATAAAACAGAAATAAACACGATGTTAATATAACTACATATCACTGTATTTAGACGGTGTGCATATAAAGGCACTTTGTTAATAAACGATTTCTGTAGTCGTTTCTTTTTTTCTGTTGCATTAGTTTGTTTGACCTACATTTTTTTGTTGCAAAAAACATCAAAATTATAGTGCATAAATATTTATCATTGGTAAAACTGTCTTTTTTTCTTTAATATGTTTTCGAATGATTTTTAAAAATATAATGCACCTGTTTTTTCTTACATTAATTTTTTTTTCTGTCTTTTCTTTTTACAAATCTTTTAAAAATAAAAATATGTACGCATCATATCATCTTCATACTGCCGTATCAGTAAAAATCGATACTCATTTGGTATAGCACGTGTGACCAGAAGTGGTTTTCCATTTTTTTTTGGGGAGATTAGCCGGAGAAAGCCTGCAACAGCGGCGTAGTCAGGACAGGGAGTAAAAAGTACTACCGGCCCTATTTAAAGTTTTTTCGCCTAAATTTAAGAAAAAAATGAGATTTTAATTAGGAATAAAACTATTTTGCTAACATTTTTATGAACAAGCTAAATTTTTTAAAATTGATATAAAAAATGTTTACAAATATAGCTTTTTTTACCTATTATTTTTGTATCATTTTAATGCACAACCCCCTACACCTCGAAAAAAAATCCTGGATACGCCACTTCCCTGAAATCTGTAAAAAAGGGTTGTCTAAAGTTTTTTTGAAAAAAAGCGCTTTTAGAAAACAGATATATTGTAAATATGGCATGCTGTTAAGTTAAAATCCTAATAAACAACTTTACAATTGACATTTGTTTATGCAAAAAGCGGCATCAAAAAATCGTTCAAATTAGGCGTTTAAAATTGTACAATATAGGGTTAACCTTTTTCGTCAACTCGTTGTCTACGCCATGTGCTGATAAAAAACTTATATTGTAAAAACAGAATATGTATCTTAATTTTTATAACATTTTGTTGTTATAATAGGCTGTACGCCTTTTTAAATAAACAAAAACAATAAAAAATGCCAATACTGTAATGTAACGTCACATATTATGGTAATATTGTAATCGTAGCTTACACAGTTTTTGTAATTTTTCGATGCACATTGTTAGTAAAACTTAAAATCTTTGCAAATATACTGCACAGTATTTTATCGCTTTCTTATGTAGAATGTAGCGAGAAAAGCGTAAAAAACTTAGCTCGATGCTATTTTTGTGTTTTTTTTTTTTTGATATTAAAATAATACACTAAAAAACTTGCTCTTGTCATATTCGGATAGTGTCTATGAATCTTTAAAACAGACAATTTGACATATAATGTACTTTCTACTTGCAGTTACTTATTTGCAATGCCTAATTTATTTTTATATAATATGCAATCATGTAAAACCGTTTGTTTCTTAGTACCCCTCATCTAAGCACACTGAATAACTATTTAAAATTATGAATATTTATTCAGGCCAACTGCGCATATCGCATGGTCTACAAGTATACTGTCAAAAAATTTAAGCAATATCTCTTAATAGAATACGCGTATACTATTTATGGTTTACATTACAAAGTTAGCATTTAACACTTTCCGCTAGTACAGTAGGGTAGCCACGGGGAGATGGGGGGTAGAGAACCCCCTGTATTATATTTTTTTATTAAAATTTACTAATTTCTTTTTTTTTAGTAGATGTTATTGTTGATTAAGGAATCTAAAAAAAACAATTTCAATTTTTTTTTTCTGTAAAAATTTAAAATGTTTAATACGCTTTCAATACGGCTTTTAGCGTGTTTATTTTATAGAAAACACTGATAGACTAAGGCATAAAAATGTCTGGCTATGCATCTTATCAGTATGAAAATATACGCAAGAGAAAAAAACACGACAAATATGTCTTAAAACTAAAAACAAATGCAAATAATAGGTTATATGCCAAATAGAACTACTAGTTAAATAATATAAAAAATGTATTCTTGGTAGAAAAGTACTGCAAACCTATAGAAAAAACAACAAAAAATAACTAGTAAAATGCTTGACATACGATTTAAACTAAACACTACAGCATGAAAAGTACACAAATGTAATAAAGTCAATTTAAATAAGATCTAAACTGTGAACGTCAAACAATAGAACGAAAACTTGAATGGATGTCTTGCTTACACTTGCGGATAAAATTATATATGCAAAAATTTTAAAATATACAAATAAAAAAAAACGGTTGCATAGTACAAAGAGAATGCTAACTAATTTCTGTAGCTTTCCACAGAAAAAAAACAAACTGTTCTTATAAGTATCTGAATCTAGAGTAATATTTTTTGCTGCCCAACAGGTTATATTCAGTCAATCTAATTTCAGGAGTATGAGTAGTTTATAAATGTACGGTTGTGCAGATGCATCGCTATTGCAATGATTTTTTGTAGTCCTATAGCTTTGTTATTTTTCGCAGTGGTTATAGTTATTTTTAGTTTACTTATTAATAGTTTACTTTTTTGTTTTTTTTTTTGTTTTTGTGAAAGCCCTAGTCTACATGCATGCTGCATCTTCTCGAATATGAGAAAGCGCTTCGCGCCATATGCCAAATCGCTTTAGAACTCGTAAGAAATGCTTCGTGGCGCGCCTGTTCTTTTTCTTTGCCTTTTCTGCGCACTAAAAAGAATAAAGGGTACTTTTTATCGATTTAAACATGGTATTATTAAAAAACAGAGTGTTGACGTTATAGCTTTTTGCATAAAAAAGCCGCATCCTGTGTAATAAATTATGATTGTCAATATAACGAATTAGCAGAGATAAAATGTACACTATGGGTCACACTCAGAGCACAAAGTATTGCATTGTTTACAATTTTTTAAAAAATAAATATTAAACAAAATAAATATTATTGCACAAAATATATAACAAAAAAATGCAAATTAATTTTTAAAAGCAAAACATAAAATCATATACATTACCATACTCACATATGATTTTATTGCCTTTTTGACGACGTAAAAAAATCCTTAATAGACTTAATTATTTAAAAATTACTATCTTTTCATTGTAAGAGTTCTAAACACTAAAAAACTCTTGATTCATACTATAAAAGAAGTAAACTTATAACTTATCCGCATTAAAATACATGCTACGTAAGTTAAGTATAACTCGGCTGTGAAAAGTGAGATGCTGAAAACAGATATACTTTGATAAATAAATGATAAATTTAGTTATATTTGTAAAAAGTTGTAGCATAGAAAAACGTTGTTTGTTTATGTTTCTACAATACCATCCTTTTTTGTTAGGCATACAGTTTATCAATTAAACTATTCTAAAAGTCAAATGATCTATAATTTTACCAATGAAAGTCGGTTTTAATAATGTATCAAATAAAAAGGTAAAATAAATTAATTACATTGACGCGATTTTCGTAGTTACTTTTTTACGCAATCATCAAAGCATACGGTGCAATTATATTTTTCCTTTCGTATTTTTGGATTGTAATTTTTTAAACGGATGCCTGTTTATTTTATACATTTTAAGTAAAATCCAAACTAATTTTATAATTTAAACAATAATATAGTGCAAAAAATACAGATAGTACGAATATTTGCAAAACTTAGTAAAATCATACCAAATTCTAATATATTTTCAATATGCTTTACTAATTAATTTTGCTTTCTAATAAATAAAAGTAGAAATAAAATAACTATATGTCTATAACAATATTTTTACTTTGTAAATATATTTAAAAACAACAAATTATTTCTAATCTTACCTTACTAAAAAACAGTTTAAACGTTCTAAGCTTAAGCAAATTGAATCTGCTATAAGTTATGTACCAAAAAAGCTTTTAAAACAAAATAGTATTTTTTTAACTGCAAAAACTTTAACGCAAGTTGAATTGATTTTGTCAATTTTTTTCGCAAGTTATTGATATTAAAATTTAATTACTAGGTCTTAGCTTGGATTTTATCAAAAAATCTTTTATTCTTGTTTTATTTTCTACTTAAACTGTTTTTTCATATTTAGTTTAAATTTCTAAATTATTTTAGATTTTATTTAAAGATGTTTGGATTGTCGTTAATAAACTGTTTTAACTGCGGGCTAATCAATCAATTAATAACGCCATAACAAAACTCTTTATTCATACTAGAAAAAATACAAACTATAAATAATATAAGATATAAGATGTTTAACTACTAATACGATAAAACAATTTGATAATTGTCAATAAATGGCAAAAAATAAAGCCGAGTTCTTTTACATTAATTTTTATTCGGCTTCACGATTTTAAAAAATTGCAAAAATATGTTAAAAAAAAATAGTTTCCCCCGGTAATAAGTTTTGTGTTTTTGTTTGTATTTTTGATACAATCGTCTATTTTTTGTCAACCAAAAAGATCATTATTTTTTTCTGTTCTAAAACAGTTTATTGGGTATCGAGTTTTGTAAATATTAGAGGCAAAAATTTTATATTTTTCAATTTAATAATGTTATATTGTCGATCAATTTATTATTTTTGTAAGATGGGTCGAACCACCCCCTGTACCAGTGGCGCATGCTGGATATTTCGGCCTTTGACTATACCTTTTTAAAAACCACGAAGAAGATTAAAATGTAGCTCTTTTATTAAAACATTATTATTTATATAACTTTCGAAATCAATTGAGAAAAACTCAAATATTTATCATTAATAAAATCACATCAAAATAAATAAAAAAAATCAATACCTTTTGTATGAAATCACCTAAAAATAAACATATTTTAATTTGCCTTTTATCAGTTGATTTAGTGTTTTTTTTAACCTTTTAAAAGCGAAATTTGCATAGTTTTTTTTTCTCTCGTTTGCGCACAAAATTTAAGTTATTAAAAACACGGCATGCAATTTAAACTGAATCTATATAAACATATTTAGCATAAATTGGGTAAGTACCCAATATCGTACACGGTATTTTTTGGCCCAGGGATAGTTAGTGTTTTTTAAAAAAATATGGGTAAAAACACGATTTAAAAGGATAGAACATAGTTTTTTTAGAATAGTTGTTTTTAAAAATATAATTTCTGATTTTTTTTTGCAAAATAAATTCTGCACAAAAATCGGCCCCTCTTGCATTTATGCGCATATTTTTGCAGTGAAGACTGCCCCCGCTGCCCCCCCTCCCCCAAGGCTACCCCCGGGGGATCCCAACCCTAATCCTAATAGGCAGTCGTAAGTAAAAGTATCAGGATTAACCAATTAAATTTATTTTATGACAGAAAAAAAAATCTTTCAGTAATATTGGTTTTTTTATAAAGATTTGTGACAAAGAATAAGCTATCGACCGTATTTTAGTTATGATATGGGCAGTCGAAATGCATTAATGTTTCTTGTAAATACATTTTTTAGTCATAAATGCACTTCATGGGTTTTTTTTGCATTTCTTAAATGAATTTATAAATACATCTAAAAAATGACAAGCCGAAAAAGACGCTATTGTGAATAAAATGGTGGAAAGACTAAAGTAAAGGGCATATTGGTTTTTTGTCGTCTATTTACTATGACTCTGCTACAGTTTAAATTTATTTAGGTAAGAGCAAATTAACACGAAAAAATGCTTTTTTTTCAATTTTAAAATAAATTTCTAGTCATTTTTTATATGCATTTTTGCTTTGCTTAGTCATGATGCAGTGTATGCTAGATTTTAGCATAAAAAAATTAGGCAGTATTTTTGCAAAAAATATAATAACATAAATAGAAGTATATATCATGACAGTAAAGCTTTTATTAGAAGTACTCCATTTACCGGTGCTAGAAATAATAATACGTTCATAGACGGGTAACCATACTTTCCATGTCCGGTTTCAGTGAACTTTTATAGAAAATATTTTATTTCTTATAAAATAGACACTTATATTTTTTAATATGTAATTCTTTTTACCCCATGAAGGTAAAATACTTTCTTTGTAAAGAATATTTGGTGCGTATAGATGTAATATCTACGTATCTCTAAAATAACAAGGTTTTCTACTTCTAAGAAAAAAAATCAAAATGAAAAATTTTATTTTTTGGCAAAATAGATAATATAAACATTTTTTTACATTTCGATTAAACATAAATGTTTAACCTTTACCGGAAAAACAAATCACATACGCGGCTTGGGCTCTTAATGCGTAAATATTTTTAGATGCTATATTTTTCCTTTATAATTTTTTGATTTTTCGTTATTTTTCAAAAATTAAAATGTCAAGAAAAAAAATTAAAATGCATCAATAACAAAACACTTTTCATAAAATGTCAGTAATTTTCACTTTTTCGTTATGGTATATAAATATAATTTTTTCTTATATGCTCTTATATTGTGGTTTTGTTATTTTCCATGATGCATATATGAGTCATAAATACAACTACAACTGATTTTTTTTTTGTTTTAGGGCAATTTAAATACAATAAAAACGTTTACCAGCATTCTTAGTGTAAAAAAACTCTATTTTTAGACTTTGAAAAAAAACAATATAATATACAAGGTTTTTTTTTTAGATCTTGTGTTTGCAAAAATATTTAATAAAAAAAATTTAAAAAACTTGTAGGAAAAGCATAGAAGAGTTAAAAAATATTAGGTGAATAAAAAAAGAATACGATAAATTTAAGGGCAAGGACCGTATACTTAACTGACTGGTCACTGCCAAGGGATACCCTACTTTTATTAGAATTTTCAATTAAAATATTTACAAAAAAAGTTACTCTTCAAGTATAATCGGCGTTTTGCAGCGAACAAAAGAATAACAAAATTTTGCAAAATTCTAATATGTAGTATAAAAATATTGTAGTATTTTAATATTTTTTTATAACGATAGCTTGATTAATAGATAACAATAACTTAACACATAATCAACAAACAAGTTAAGGCAAGACGGCACTTTATATGAAAAGCTCTTTAAATTATTATATATATGATTTCTTTTTTGTTTAATTTACATATAGTAGCTTTCTCAATAAGATAATTTTAAAATGAATCAATCTAAGAGCCATAAAAATTACTAAAAATTTTAAGAATAAAATTATTAAGTTTTTGTTTGCAAAAAATAACATGGGATACTATTTTTATACAGATAAACTATATATTATAATTACGGTCGGGTTAACGTTTTTTTGGGCCCAGGGGAATTTTTTTTTTGGGGCCCCCTTCAAAAAAAATACTGGAAAAAAACGATAAAGCGCAATAAGTTGCGACTAAATATTTTATTTTTAACTTAAATATGCATAAATCTATAAAATAGGCCTGTGTTTAGATTATTGTCTTTTATTTTGTAATTTTTAATTATATAAACACTGCTTTTTCACTTACACGAATTTATATACGTTTTTATTTGCTCTTTGATATAAAAATGTATTAAACCTTACTTGTTGGGACAAACAATCCTTTGTAAAAATAGACTATTAATACGGCCAAAAATGATCCATACACGTTTTGTACATATACTAAAATAACCGATAGCAAATTGTACATTCGAATACACTTGGAATTTATAAGTATGCTTTATACGAAAAAAGGCTTCTAACTGTTAAGAATTCACCTTTGTTCATTTAAATATGAAATAAATCAAAAAAAAACCATGCTGCATTTACTGGGTTTGTACAGTGCTGAATTGCCCTAAGCAAACCTTTAATTTTTTTTTATTCCATGTACATTTTTTTTTGTAAATCTCATGTTAAAAAAAAATTTCCGTATAAAAAAATATAGTTTTCTGCAAAATACCATATTTTTGTGTAATTTTTGTGTAATTGCGTTTTCATGCGCGCGAAAAAAAATTGTTGTTTTACACTTGTTGATTTGTCACTATGCGCAAAAAGTATTATGTGAAAGCTCAGCGCTTATTAAGTACTAATTTAAAAACTTACGTTTTTTTTATGGTTGTTAATGTATATTTTGTAAATTTTGTATTCGATATATATATTATCAATATATTATTTTTATTTTAATTTAAAGACTTACTGTTTTTATACATAATAACATTGCAATTATTAGTAAAAAATATTACCTGACATCAAAAGATAAAACAATAATAAAAAATTTATATTGTAATAAAAAAACAACGACTTTGTATGTAAGTTTGCGTATATTTAGCAATAATCCTATTAAATGTATGTCAGTGCATTTGTTGTTTAATTTAAACTAATAGAACAATTTTTTTTTTGCTGTTAATGGCTTTTTGTAGTTTTTTTCGCACGTTTATTCTTAAAACATTTTACTTATTATATTTTATTTTTACAATGTTTGTATAGTCTATCTGTAATAAGGAAAAGCAGCTATATTTGTTTTGTGTTTTCTTACTTTCAAATATTATTTTTTTTTTCTTTTTGCGATAATCATCCAATAGTATTCACTTCTAAAATTTTTTTTTAAAATGGGGCCCATTTTGTCCGAGGACCCACGGGCACATGCCCCCTTTGTTCAGGGGCCCGGGGGCACATGCCCCCAGTGCCCCCTTCCCCTTTTTATCCGCCCCTGATCATAGTTACTTAAAACTATTTTGTTTTTTCATAAAAATAGTTATTTTTAAAAATTGCATATGTCAAAAGTTTTCTATAATGATATGGGAATATTCCGTAAAAGAAAATGTAGAATACTTTTTATTATAGACCGGTGGCTTATCCGGGTTTCATCTTTATAGACTTTGCGAAACAACGAGGTGAAATTAAAATCTCAGCTAGCCATTTCTTATAATTTTTTTCTGCAAATATTATGGTTAAAAAATGTATTTTACCAGGGCAAAGGTCATTTATAAATATATTGTTATACCTTTAAACCAGAAGGATGATTTTAATTTACAAGTGAAAAATAAGATAGCATGTTCTGCGCTTAGATGAACCCCGGAATACCTCATTTGATGTTAGTGTATCCATTTCAAAAAATAATTACTAATTGCAGGTTAAAACGGAGTCTGACTTTACCCTTTTGCAATAATCATTAATTTGGGTACGAAAAAATTCGTAAAAATTAAAAAAAAAAAAAATAT
>JAQFYM010003517.1:0-18394 GCA_034694785.1 Agrenia bidenticulata | reverse complement strand
ACATAAAAATCAATGCTGATAATATGCTATTACAAATTTAAAAAATATATTAACCTTGATTGCCAATAAAAAGGGTTTTAAATGTGTTGCCTCATATGTCTAAAGATATGAAATTTAATACTATTCTGCTCGTATTTTACGTAATGGGTCAGTACATACAGCGAGTCAAAAAAGTATTGTGGTCAAAAGTTAAGTAAATTTCACGATTATAAATAATCTGTTGATAATAAAATCAGTCTTATTTTAGGATTTGCCGCTATGCACTACATATTTATTGCTATGGATTTGCAAAATAACTGCATGATAACAGATGTTTTTATATAGTAAAAAATACTTTATAACCCACACACACACGTCTTTCTTACATAAGCTTTTTACAGCCATTTATTATAACCATAATTACTAGAAAAACCTTTTAATTTTGCATTGGATAAAATATGAGCAAACAGGAAAACCAAATAACAGTTTTTTCTGTTTTTAAATTTGTTGTATTTAAAATATTAGTTTTATATGTCTTCAATCAAAAAAATATAAAAAATGTTTTATAGGCTGCACAAATTTCAATATATGTACTTTATGGGCGCTTTTCGCGCTGCAAACTTTAGAATGACGTAAATTAATATAAAAAAATAATAATTCTACGTTCAAAATTTGCAAAATAAAGAATAAATTACGTAGAACTTAATGCTTTATGCGTAAACTAAAACTTTAAGATAGAGCTAATAGCAAAAAGTGGGTGAATAACAGTGTCATTTTGCAAAAAGGTGAATAACGCAAATCCATAAGATTTATAAGGTTTTTTTCTAGTTTTCAATGTATTTTTTGGGACATTACCGTGTTTTCTTATACATATACTGTTGCAAAGTTGTATTTTTTTTTGCTAATTTTTTTGTCACACTTGTGTTTCTAGAGTTTTTTGCATTTTTACAAAAAAATAACAGCTTTTTTTTTAAACGAAGTAAATTAACAGAACATTTTAGCTTTAGAAAACAATTATGTATTAAGTGTAAAAAATTTTTAAAACTAAAACTACTATTGCAAATCAAAATCCAAGAACTTTAAAGTATTTCTGACTATCTTGTAAAAAAATATTTGAAATCTTATTTTTTTATTCAAATATTCACAAGACTACTTTTTTTATAAAGTTCGTACTAGAATCAATATTTAAATTTTTGGGGCCCCCTTAGCCGGGGGCCCGAGGGCACATACCCCTAGTGTCCCCTGCCCCTAGTCCGTCGTTGAATGTAGGGTGTCCGGAAATAGTTGATAATGTACGAAAAAATGCGAAAACAAATATTGTTACACTATTAAGACTATTTGGTAGGGTTAAAGTAGAACTAAAAAAAGGAAATAATATGCGGCAAGAACAACAGATACAAACATAAAAGCGTTACTTACTGCTACTAGACAAAAGTTATTGAGTTGCTTTTGGTGACAAAAAATTGAATAAACCTACGTTTAAACATTTTTTTACTATTTTTCTTTTGTTTATTTTATATGTTTGATTTTTGTATGTCTTAGTTTTTTTTCACCTTGAAGCTTGTTGTACGTTTGACTTTGTAATTAAGTATTAATTCATGAAACGAGAGAGTAGTTTTTTTCATTTATAATTATATATTGTGGTAATACGTATTTTTTTTACATTTTTGTTTCTATTTTAGGCATTTTGGGTTTTCACCCTTGTTTTTTGGCATTTTGGGTTTCAGTCAATTAGGTCAGTACGTAAATGTTACTGTGCATTTAAAACTTCCTTGCGTCAAACCCTTTTTATTACGTTATGCACAAGCACTTGCAAAAAAAAACAGAAAAAGCATTTGAAATTTTAGACATATAAAGACGAATTTGCAATATAAAATGCAATATTCTTTGCTAAAAAAATATGTGATGTTCTTTGCGAAGAAAAGAGCGATGTTCTTTGTGAGAAAAACAAATAATCACGTGAACTTATAAAAAAACGCTTAAATAACAAGTTTCATGTTTATAAAAAAAGAATCATAATAAAAAATGTATCTGATACCTTTGACATCTAAAAACTATATTTCTTATGATATTAACAGTCTATAAAACCCCTTCTTGTCAGCAAAAGGCATCTGATTTACAAGTACCAATGTACAAACTTTCAGCTGGTATGACAGGATGTGCGCAACCTGCTGAAATAAGTTTAAGCAACTTTTGGAAAAAAAAAATATTATGACGAAAATTGTAGAAAAGGGTTTTTAGTATAAAACGGCATTTTTTGGTTATAAAAGTTGTTTTTTATACAAAAAATACTACGTTATAAAAGATATATAGTATTTTGTATCTTAAGAAAACATCTAAATTTTCCTTTTGGAATTCTAATTTTTTTTCGAGACAGATTATTAACAGAATTTATTCTATTGTCACAGTAAACAACAACAAAATATTGATTAACTTTCGGAAAAGGAACAGATCTGTTAAACACTTTTTTTAAAATGATTTATATTTTGGTTTGCATAGTTTACATTAGATTTTTTTAGCTAACGCTATACATTTTTACGCTTTTGTTGATATAAATCACTGTCTCTTAAAACAAAAATCATAAGGTATATACAATGCAGAATACAACAAACTAAAAAAAGTTGTAAAAACTGCGAGCGGATAATTAGCAAACACAGAAAGAAAACATTTAAAATTAACTACTATGTTAAAAACCTAAAAAGAATACTTTTAAGAAAAAAAATATATAAATGTAGAATACGGTTTTAAGTATATATTGTTTATGTGTAACAAAAAATGTTAATAGTGTTACATTTGGCTATAAAAAAGCATTGATAGACAGTATGAGTACTTCTTTACCAATACAGTAATCTAAAACGATGCTCAGTTTTTGTTGACATAAAAAAATTGAAAAGAAAAATTTAGTTCTAATTGACAATCGTATTTTTATTACGGTATTTATGTCATAAATTTCATGTTATATCATAACACCAAGTAAGTGTTATGTCCGTTTTTTAAACTTAAACGTCTACAGTTTAGAAACAAGTTGTTTTTATATGTATATTTTGCAATCACGATACAAAACTATAACAAACATTATCTTTTTTGTGGTTGCATTAGTAAATAAATCACATTTTTTAAATACCGTTTAGCAAAGAGACAAGGCAAATGAAACAACCCATTAATATCCGCTTTACAAAAGTTATCCGTATCTTAAACAATTTTTTTGTTCTTAATTAAACGTACTTTTGCATCTATATTGCTTATGAGTAAGATCTGACTTCAAGCGAAAAAAATTTTTTTGCACATTTGATCTACGCAAAAAGTTTCTGTAGACTAAGAATAAAAAAATTTCTTCTATAAATTATTTGAACTGGCATATAATACATTCTAAGAGTACGACTCTCTATTTTCGCATTTTTTGCACAATATACCTAATATAAAACGATTTTATCTGTTGGTGGTAATGTAATTTTTTTCAAGATTTATTGTGTGTTTTTATGCATTTCGGATCTTTATTATTATCCCTGCTGCAACTCATTATACTTTGTAATTGTTTTAAATGCGCATAAAACCATTTATGTCTCTGTGTCAATACAAACAAGTTTTCCGCCGACTTTTTGTTAGAATAAAAACAACGATATTGTTACATGGTTTAAGGTTAGGTATTAAGTAATGCAATTTGGGTTTATGCCTCCAAAAAAACCATACACGTTAAAGATTTAGGTTTTAAAAGAACATACAATCAATCGAGCTATTTTAAGTCAATGTTTTTTTGCATCTAAAGTAGTAGAGCGCTATAATAATGTGTAAAACGTATTTCTGCACTCTTATACTGGTTGCATTTAGTTTCATCTCACGGTCTACATAGTGTTTCGAAAAATATTATAATTCCGTAACAAAAATGCACAATAAATTAGTTTTTTTGTGTGGTTATGGTTACTATATGTTAACTTTCTTTAATAAACTTATATAGATATTTAATTTTCTACACGTATGGTCAAATAATTGAATTGTACTATATGTAAGCAAACTACCTAATATTGGTATTTTTATTTGTAAGTTGTTATAAAAAGTCTTTTGCCTTTTGATATGTTTTCTATTGTATTTTAAAATGTGTTTTTTTTTGCGCAATACACTTGAATCAATACGCAAAAAACGTTATGGGCTATACGGTTACAAATATCTTGTACTAAACGAACTACTAGTACAAAACTATTCTGTTTTTAACCTATTTGGGTTTTATCTTGCAGGTAATGTGTTGCCGTCTTTGCTTATAAAGACAATAACTATGCATTAAAAATTTTAAGCTACAAAAAAAAAAATTGTTATAAAAAAGTCATAGTATATAGCATTTTTTCTTCTTATTTTGGTAAGACTATAGCAAAATTTCTTATTTCTCTTTATATTGCGCAAATAATACAAGCCGTTAAAAGAGAAAAACGTATATACGTAGAATACAAAGATAAAAATGTTATTTTAATAGCAATTTTCCTTACTAAATATAATAATACTTTATAGAACAAAAGTCAAACATGATTTTACATATTTAAATTACGTATACGTAAGTTAACGTATACGAAGTTTCTTGGTTTTAAATATAAAACTATAAAAATGCAAAAAAATGTCTCAAATTTGCATTTTTTGTGTTTTTGTACATATTTATATTTTCTGACGCATTTAGTTGATCTATTATTGTATTTAAGTTTTTTTTCGTATAATTCGATAAATCATGGACAAGCCTTAAAGAAGAAAAATTTTATAAAAAAAATATAGTGGCTACACCAAAATAAAAAATATAAATGTAGTAAGTGGAAAATGAATTTTGTAATCGATATAAATATAGTTGGAGTAAATTCCACTACTGATTTTATTATTATAGTATTATCGGTTTTATCTTTAAACGTAAATATAAAAAAGACAGACGTGAAAAATAGCGCTTTTTTACATAGTACAATATTGGTTGCACGATATTTTGTATGGCCATTTTTTTAAACTTAAGATTTTTTCTATATGACAAACATAATCAATGAATAAACGAATAAAGGAAAAAATTGTATAGAAATCCTGTATAATAAGCAAAGACGTATATTGTTACAAAGATTGTCTGTATTTTGCCTACGTTTTTTGTATTTTAATTTGTACCAAGAAATTTTATTTCATTTTGGTTTTTTTATTTGGAACGAAAAAGAAATCTATACATTTAACTAGATTGTGACATGTTTACTTTTTTCTTTTAGACATAGGCAAAAGATCTGCTTTTTTTATAAATATTTTGTATGTTGCGTTACAATGTTTTACATAGAAATAGACTTTGCCGTTGCAGTTGTCTATAAGAAACAACTTGTTTATGTGAAAATTGCCTTGTTTTTGGCAGATATACCTTTAACTAGTAAAATATTGCAAAACCAAATTCAAACTAAACATACCGTGTTTTTGATAAAAAAAAGTTAGGGGACTATTAATCTTTTTATCTTAAGAGTTGTTGCATAGAAGATATCGACCATCTACATGCAATAACGACAATAGACGATAAAAGATAAAAAATACACCTGAATCATGCCATTTTATTATCCACTGTAAATATATGCGTAACCATGTATATTTTTTATAGGTAAGGCTTTTGAAGTGATAACCAATCGTAATTGCATATATATCGCTTTTTAAATACATCTACAACAATATTTTTATACCCTTTACATACTTGTGAACAAAAACAGTACAAAAATTGTACAGTTAAGTTGCAACAAATTAACAAACTCTGGATCTTATATCGAAAACAGCCCCGATATATAGAATATACGCCTTGGTTTTTTTTTGTTAGAAAAGTGTACAATTACTACTAAATTACAAAAGAAAATGGAACATTAAAGATAATAACTAGTAGTGTAAAACTAAGTATTGTTTACATTGTACGACAGTGTCTACCTGTCATTCTAATATTCTACAGTAAAGTGAAATCAAGAATTATTGGTGTATACGCAAAATTGTGACGCTAGGGCACTACGGCGATGCACGCGCATAAAAATAAGTAATATGCATGTAGCCAAAACCTTAGGCTATTTGATAAGAAGAGCCCTGAATTTATATTTTATATAAGTAGGTTGTGTTTTTCTAAAATCATTAGTTTGAAGTAAACGCATCAAACATTAAAGTTTTACATTGGAAATGAAGTACTTATACTATACTTAAAACAATTATACAACAATTTATTAAAAAAAAAATTGTAAGTAAGCGTTACCATTATTTATTTTGCTTTTATGTCGTGTCATTATAATTATTTTTGCTTAAACAGATAATTATCTATACAAAAAATCAAGTTTATAATACCAACGCTTTGTAAAGAACTTAACAGGGTCTCTAGTGTTATATTTTCTGTCATTGAATATCTTTTGTTTAGCAAAGACAAACCAAAACAATTGTTTACGTAGAGAATTTTTTTACGGTTTTTTATGTAAAACATCAAAAAATGTTTTTATAAAGCAAAAGTAGTTAAATCTTGTCTATACGTCAAACTATAATTTTTTAGAGTTATAAAGTTTGTTTGCATATTATAGATAGTATAAGTACAGTAAAAAACATTTTGTAATCAAAAAAAAAAAAAAAAAATTGAGCGATAAATATTATTAAAATGACTTTTAAAGCAAACAAAAAAACTGCATTACAAGCACACAGCATTCAAGCAATTTTTACAACAGTTTAAGGGGAAAAAATGTTACTTCGTTGTTGTAGAAAAACATATTTATACTCAATTCAACATGAACCAAAAATCAACAAAGAAAGCCGATTTAATGTAGTTTTAAATACGAGGAAAGTGTTCGATGCCCATATGCTGTATCGGTTAAACCGTTTTTATTTGCAGTTTATACTACACTAAAGCTTACTAAATAACTTTTTTCTTTTACAAAAAGCAGTTGTATACAAAGTAAAATCTATTTAAAGCTACGTATATGTTAAGGGTTAAGAAAACAATAGAACACCTAAGAAGCTTTTACAAATATTTAATAATATTTTTATGTTTTTAAAACTTACAATGCTTGTTTATTTCATATAAAAACTGTAGAAAACATCAAAAAATATAAAACTTACCTTACTAGTGTACTTTTACTTTGAATGCGTCAAAGTTTAAACCTTTTTTTTTCGTTTTCGTATTTAATTTTTATAGCCAAATCTCGTTTTTTTTTGCAAAAAAAAAACCCCTGGAGCCTGATGGTATTAGCTTCTAATATTAGCTTAAGATAAGTGTTTTTAAAGTAGAAAGATTATATATACCGTCTAATTTTATATAAAATTATCCAAAACCTACATTGAGCACATAACAAACTCGATTAATATGCACTGAAAAACGCCAAAAAAATCATACAAACACACGTCTTTTTTTCTACACATTTAATGAAATAAGTTGCAAAAAAGGTATGCAAACTATGCAGTTATAGACAAAAATTATCATTTGTTTTTTGTACGCAAATGGTATTTTATACCAATATGAATGGCCTTTTTACTAAGGAATAAAAAATTAATAGTTTTTTATGATGAGTTCAGGCATTAATTACCTTATTTGGTAACAGACATTTGATAATTAACTAAATGGTATTAATACCTTTTTTTCTATATATCTACAATAAGATCAGTCATATACATATCAAATCTAGCAATGTATGACAATACCTGTAAAACATGGACACTCGCACTTTTACGTTTTTTTTTGTCATTCCCTTGCGGGAACGAGATCATACATACTTACAAGCATTTTTTCGGCTTTTCGTTGTATCGAGGTTTATGGCAACTACTTTCTTGGTGATGTGTAATTGCAGTGGGCAAATAATCAGTAGATGTGATTTACCTATAGCATATATTATATTCTGAAAACATGTAAAACGGCACTTTTACTAAAAAAAAATTATTTTAAGGTGTTCTGCTATTAAACGTTAACTTTATTGATTTGTTCGAAAACATTACGTATTTTATGTATGTATAAAATTTTTATATAAAAAAAATGGAAAAACAAGCATAATAAATTCTTGCCATTTTAAAGAAATGCTGAACTGTATACAGGCGCACGCAAAATTGTTGTTCTTAAGGTGCTGGAATATGCAAGGATACATTATTAAAGTATATTTTGCTGTTTTTTACATTGAAAAACTTAAACAGTAGAGATTTACCTTACAACACATAAAGACGCGTCATTTTTGTACTTTTTAAAAGTTTTGTTTTTTTAGTATAAAAGCATAATATATTTGACTTTTATTAGTTGCTTTTACAACTGTAGCAATAACCTATATGAGAAAAAATATATTTTGTTATAAGGTAAAAAAATGCATAAATTTGTACTAACTACTGCTACAAAAAGGCATTTCTAGACATAATACATAGTTAACAGGTTTGAATGCCGTTTGGCTTACAATACATTCTTTTTCATTATTTTTATTATTTTTTGATTTGCTTATCTATAGTCTTTTTGTAAAAGTAGTTATGGTAAAAATATATTTTTTTTGTTCATTTTAATACAGTAACGCGTGCAAATACTTTTACAGTGTGTTTTTTGCCCATTTATAAATATTTTAACATATGAGCGTTTGCCTGGTCGTACATCTACGGGTTTTAAGCAAAAGATGTTTTACGTAACAGTGAAAAAAAAAGATACACACAAAAACGTAGTATGAAAATATAAATTACTTTTTTCATTACGATTATTTTATTTGTAACTTATAAAAGTTACAAAAACACAAAAATCGTCAAAAAAGGGTCTACGAGGTACGGAGGGCTTCAATAACTATTGGCCGATTTATTTTGTTTGTTTTTCATGTCGTAGAAAAAATTTTCTAAGTTTTTTTTTTTCTTAAATTAATACTGGCTTCATAATTGAAAAATTAGCATAATATTTATAGAAAAAGTAAAAAATAATATAGCCATCTGTATGAAATGTAAAACGAAAGATACAAACAGATTATATTACTATTGCATAATATGCGTATAAAATGCTCTATATTTAAAACCAATGTGTATACAGTATTATATACACGATTAAATATATTCATGCTATAAAGAAAAAATGCATTTACCACTAATATATACTTTTAACAATTAAAATACAAAAGTCACTGTACAAATAGATTTACAACAAAAAACTACTAGTTTGCATCTTTAGAAATACCGCAATATATTATGAGCGATATATTTTATTGTTCTAATCTACTTTTTTATACATTAATTTTTTATTTCTTGTAAAATATGTTTTTTTTTGTTGTGAAATTTGTCTTTAAAATAGGAAAACGTGCCTATTTTTAAGATTTGTACCTGGATACACAAAATATTAATATTTTGCATATCTCAATCCGAACTTTTGCGATAAGGATTGATTGTCGGCATACCGGTCTGTTTCTACATACTTTGATAACAAAAAAACATATAAAATTTTTAATTAATCTATCAACTTAAAATCTCGTTATTTAAAAGAACAAGTACAAAATCACACAAATAAAGTTGTGATAATAGCCTGTTGTACGGAAGACAGTAGAAAATCTGCACTCCTAAGGTTTTTGGAAATAATTTCTTTTGTGTATTAATGTAGTATAATTTTAAATGAACCTTTAAATAGATTCAAACATGCGTCTTTTACAAAAAAAACATTCATGCTTTATATTACTAAAACGTTTTTCTTCAACAAATAATATATTTTTTGCACTTATTGTTTTCGATGCAAAAAAATCGCATTAATTTAAAGAATATGCGATATAATAAAAAGGCTATTCATACACAATATACTGTATACAAGAAACCAAACCAAACGTCTTTGTTTTTACAATAAAAAAAACATTTTTATGAGGCCTGGCTGAAAGGAATTGCAATGTAGCAGGTTGCAAATTGACATGACGTAAACCCACAAATGCATTTTTATCACAAAATTCCTTGAATTTCTGTCTATTTTTGCCTGTACAATTTAAGTGTCTTACAAATACAGTATACATACTCACTATAATAATTACTGTTTTAAATCATAATTTTTTTTTAATATACAAAAATACAAAATAAAATATCTAAATTTGAACCTCTATCCACAATGGCAAATTTCTAAGTTTTTAGTTCGCGGATATAGCGCAAAGCTTTTAAGTTCACAAGTACAAATTACACTGGACAAATGATTTCCTTGTGCTCTCTAAAACACTGTTTTTTTTGTTTAAGTACATTTGATCGCACCTGATAAAGTTTTTTAGTTTTCTTGCAAAATGCAATTTTTCCTGTCATGAATCTAACAAATTATACAAAGAAAAACTTTGTTACAAATCTAAAACTAATGTAATAGTATTAGTATAAAAAATTATTATATGTCAACAAAAAAGTCAAGTATTTACATGCAACATAAAATGATCTTTTAAAGATTAGAACCTATTGCAAACTGTTCTCTTTTTATGTACAAACTTTTTGTTTGTGTTGTAGAAAAATCATAAAAATACTAGCAAATGTTTGTGCTTTTTTATAAAAAACAAGCACTTTACAATTATCAACAAACAAATTGTACACCGCGAAATAAATGATGAAAATTGATAGAAAAACATGTTACACTAAACTAAGTTTTTTATTGCTATCCTGTTATAGAAGTAAGTTGCTATACTTATTTTTTGTCTATATATTGAGGCAGGACCATTTACCCAGTAAACACACAACCCGTATAAAAATAAATACGAATCGTGCTCTACCCGTGACTCTAGCTTTTTAATGAATTCCCTATACGGATTAAGTTATATGATACATGTTTTTTGTAACAGTAATCATATTGTAATAGAATAAAAAATATTAATATGCCTAATTATATTTTTAACTAACGATTCCCTGTAAAGATTTTTTTCCAAGATATTTCTTCAATATTTGTTGACTTTTATATATTACAAATCACGTACGGGAGACCGTAAACCGTATATGTCTGATTAGCACCCCGATAAAAAAGTTACGCCAGTACACCTTCGTTTTTCTTTTAGCATGCAAACGTTTTTCTATTGCGGTTTATACCCTGTTTGTATTATCTAAAACTTTTTGGTTTATATTTATTTTTTATGGATGTATAAAAAGGATGTGTTTTCTTGAAGATGCTCAAGCGGTTGCTAGCACAGCATGAGATAGTAATACAAAGCTTGCAGTCGTGTAAAGAACATAAGTGTTATCTTTGAGGAGCAAGTTTTTTAATGTTTTATTATAAAACACTTTATGGTGTAAATCTTGTAAAAATGGTGCGATCCATTTTTAACTAGAATATGTGTTGTCTGTAGAGACGTAAATAAGTTTATTATATGTGGATAAATAAAAAAAGATAACCAGTAAGTAGACTATATGCAATTTAACATTAATAACATAAATTTATATGGTATATATTAAAAAATAAATTTGCAACTATATTCTGTTAACCAAATAATAAACAATAATCCGCTTAAGAGCAGGGTCACAACTTGTTTTCTTTTTTTTTTTCCTTTTTGCTGGCCTTGGCCGTATGAGTTTACCCAAAAAAACGAACATAGACTATTTCTCGTCAAAAAAAAATATGCACGTCAGAGACCTCCTTATGTTTGCATACAAAAAAGGCAAAATTTGTATAAATTAATACCGAACTACGAGATTTATATTACTACTAATGCTCTAAAAAATAAATCAGCCAAAAAAAAAACGTGTAAATATACGATATACATAAACATTTAAAAAATGTTTATAAATGCAGTTACAATGCATGGAAACTAGTGCAAAAAACCTGGCAAACAGCAGCAAATGTAAAATTTCGTATATTTTGCAGGTTTTACAATTTTTTAGTTTTGATTAGTCATTTGACTCTAAATGTAAAAACATTATATCTTTGATTTAACTATTAAAACACAAATATTGCATGTGTGTTTTATTCTAAATCGAAAAATACAATTTCTGTTGCATGATTCAAATCTATTTAGAACGAAATCCTACCTGAAAATGTCTTAAAATGACAAAATGTTGTAGATTATTGGAGCGTTTATCAAACACAATAGTATATGGGTTTCATTTGTAAGTAACGAAGTGTTTTTAAAATGTAAAAAAAAACTGACGGATATGCTAAGCAATAACACCCGTTACATTTATCTGTGTAAACGATGAACTATGAATTTTACCCAGATATTGTTTTTTATTACGATAATTAAATAAATTATACCCAGAGACGTATCTAGGTGTTTAGAGGTCCTGGCGCAAATTTTTTTATGGACAAAAAATGTAGTTGGAAATTGTTTGTGCGTCTTATTAATTTTTTAATTTATTGTTTATCTAGTTTTTTTTTATAACACTTTGAATCGAATATTGAAAAATACTTGTATTTTTTTGTTACTGAAAATAAGCGCCAAAATCTTATAAAAGGGCACAAAAGATTGTTCCGAAATATAATTAAAATACTCAAACTATATAATTTCTAATTTTAGCATTTTTTTGTTGGCGCAATAAAATGTTTTTTTTTACATATCTCGCAATAAAAAAGGATTGATAACACAAGTATCTAGATTTTACCATATGCAATAGATAAACAGTAATACCCAGGGGTGTAAACATACAATAAAACTTATGAAACTTAGCATAATGACGTTTTTGATTAGATTTTGTTAATAGTCGGGCATTTTATGTATTTTGGTTTTAAGTTGTTAGGTAAATCATAAAATATTATGCTTGGCGTCGTTTCCTTCTTCAATTATACAAAACGTGGTTTATGGTATAGCGAAAAAAAAAAACATTTTGTCGCTTTGTTTTATAATAAGTTCCAGTTGAAGGAAAAAAACGCAAAATACCGTAATGCGGTTCATTTAAGTTACCTAAACTTCGCAAAACTAATAAAAAAAAATACAGTTGTAAAAATTATAGATAGGGATATTTTTTACAAGATAGACAGAAATTTTACTACAGATAAATACGCCGCAAGTATAATGAAAAAAAAATATTTGCAATAAAATCACGTATACCAAAAAACATACTGCTGTAAATTAAACGTCATCTTTTTTGGACAGTACAAAAAATCGTAGAAAGCTAATTATTTCGCAAAACAAGACAACCCTGAAAAAACCCATGAAACTTAAAATTCCAAAAATCCAACAGAACCCAATAAAAAAAAAGCCCTGTGCAGCAAAAAAAAACTAGGGTGTTTTACGGTTTAAAAAATAATCATAAATAAATGTAACATAGGCAATACTAAAACTGCAAAATCTGTATATATATTATTATTCCCATGCATTTAGTATAGTTTTCTCGTTAGTTGTTTGTTGTTTTGATTGCAATTTTAGGCTTGCTTCTGGATTTTAATTTTTTTCGTTTTTTATTACTTAATGTTTTTAAATGACATTTTTTTTTCTTTTTTGAACATATATGATACTACAATTTGCGTGCACAGACATATAGAAATTGTGAGCTACATATAAAAGCAATACGTAGCAAAAAAAAATTAGTATATAAAAGCTTTTCTTTGTACACAAGTACAATATGTATTATCGATAAACTTAATAATATGTATTAGTCATAATTTTGTAAATTTAAACTCGTTTTAACATCGTTTGTTATTTTTTTATGAACAATGCTGGGATAAACGTGTAACTTCGGTACATTTACTGTAATTTATGTTTATGCGTTACATTTTGGGGCCCTCAATTATGAGAGGACCCTTGGCCAGCGCAGTGAGCAACATACACAGATCCGCCGTTGATTATACCCTGTAATGGTTTTTAGGTGTTATTGCAGTTTTTGCTGTTTAAAGTTGTTTTTTTCACTAACAAATCCTAAAAAAGCGCTTCTGCAAGCGACATTTTTTTCCAAAACACAAAAAAATATGTTAATATGTGCTTTCTGCTTTCAAAATTGAATATATTGTAAAATAAGATGCGTTAACTTATATGAAAAGGTTTGAGTAGTTTTTTCGAATTAAATTTATGCTTACAGTTATTTCAGAAGTGGTCAAATTTTTTTATGTTTGAACCTATTTAATAATATTATTTGTTGTTTTTTTGCGCTGCCTACATGCGCTTTAAAAGGGTTGAAGAACACAGTTTAAACTTTTTAAATGGCAGTAAACATACAAGCTTTTAAATATACACGCAAAACGAGTCAAAAAAAAACGTTCAGACCCAGCTTATAATTGCCTTATAAATAGGTACGCCGTTTATTTTTCACCTAAAAACATATAAACTAGTGTCCGAATTTAATTATGTCATCTTTGCTTTATTTACGCATGTTTAATTTTTTTAACATTAAAGCAAGCTAAAAAAATCGCGTTTTATACTATCCCATATAAAAATTGTTGCAAAAGTAATCATATTATTAGTAGACTTTAAATGCAAAAGAAAGATTTTCAATTGTCATAAATATTTTATTTTTCCATATTTTTTGTTTTACTTTTATAATGTCTACAGCAAAAATATATATGATCTTTTATTTACTTTTTTTTGTAAAAATTACATAAATGATGGCTTTGAAATCTATTTATGTTTATTTATAGCTATTTTATACATTGAATAAGATCCAAAAAAAATATTTTAGAGAATCTTTAATTTTTTATTGTTTTTTATATCCATATAAAGCTTAGTAATTTAGAAGTACCGTCTGTAAGTTTTTTGTAAAAATTCGGCTTTATTAAGCTTTATCTCATAGCTGAGTGACTTTAATATTAATCTTGTTTCTTCGCATAACATATAATATTGCTTGCTTTACGTTATTGTATTTCTTTTTATCGTTTTTGCGTTGCAAAGATTTACTTGCAGTCTTAAATGCCACCTTAAAGCAAGAAAAAAAGTTATATATATATTTGTAGAGTTTAATGTAAGAAACACATACAAGAAAACATATTGCATTTATAAATGTGACCTTTATTCGGAAATGTTAAAAGAAAGTTTAGTTTGTCTTTCTTTTTAAACAAAAAAAAAATAATTTACTCATATTGTAAGCTAGTGTTTACACTTTATATAATCTCGAACTTCTATGTATTACTAGCGGGAGATAAATCCATGCCCAAATAAAAAATTTCAACGAAGTATTTTTTTATGTATGCTTAAGCGCGTAATTATAGATACAACTGTATAATATCTGTGTATTGTATATTTTATATTGTAAAAATGGAGACTAATACTTTTTACTTATAAAAAATGAATTCGCTCTGTTTTTTATTAAAAGAAATTATAAATATTGTAGATTTTTATTTAAACAATTTTCTTTATTATAAAAAAAATTTGTGATTTTTATCCAAAATTTACGTTTTACTTATGGGTACTCTAAGGTAGAGTTTCCAACTAAAATATTTGTGTAGAGCACGGTATTTGATTGTTTACATCTATACTCATAATTTTCCACTCTTAGCGAACAACAGTATTTTTCTTATAAAGAGAGAGCCTTATTGTACCCCTTCAGGTCAGTAAAACATACGTTTGAAACAGTAGAAAAACTACCATTGACTTTTTAAGTTAAAAAGGTAATAAATATTGATAAAACCGAAAAAAACTTACTATTTTACACTCTTTAAGTATCGTATAAAATATAAAACTATATAAACTAGGAAAATTTCAACCAAATAAACTATATGCCAAATAAAAAAGTTGGGTTAAGTCTGCTCCAAATACAAGAAGAGAGAAGAAAATATAATGAATTTATAAAAGGTTTAATTAATACGAATTTCAGAAAAATTAGTGCAATTAGATCTAATTACATAACGTTCTTTCACTTTGATCCCCAAAAGCAGTTTTGCCTCTCTATATCTTGTCGTCGTAAATTAAATGACATAAAATGTCAAATTTGTACAAAAATGTATTTTACTTGAGCCATTTTAGCTTGTTTATATGTGTAATGCATAGGGCTACCTTTTGTACTGTATATTTGTTTACTAAACACCAACTATACTCTTTAGTGTTTAAATTATACGCAAAGTCCGATATAATTTGGGTATAGTGCGGTATAGTAAAAGTATTTTTTTTTGTAAGAAAACAATGTAAAAATTCAAAAAAGGCATTATCTACATTTGTTTTGTTTATAAGTAATAATTAAAAGACCCTTTTCTTTCATATATTTTATACGTAAACTTTATACTTGTATTGGCGAGGCTTTTCGATACTTGTGAAACACGTAGAATTTATCACTTTTAACGATATTATTTTATCGTGTTATATTTGATACTGTTTAATTAATTTTTTTTCGTTTTTTAAAATAAAAACAGTCTTTGCAAACTCATAAAAAAATTGATTTTTAACTTTATAAAAATATGTTAAAGGTAAAAAAAACATTTTTCTTTTAAAAATATTGATAATATTATAAGTCATTATATTTTGTTTTTTGTATGTTCGTACTGATATTGAAACTTAGACAATAAGGTCTACAGGCATACAACCTAGTTGGTTCATTGCATAAAAATGTTGCTAGATTGTATGTAAAATAATATGAAAAACTTTTATAGACGCCTCAATATAAATTCTCATGTGATGATATATATAAAAATTTATATACTTAAAAAACACTAAAATGCAATCTATATGTATGGCAAATTTTTTTATACGAAAATTACTCGTAAGTATTCGTGTTATTTATTACACGTGTAGTATTCGTATAATTTATTATAAGTATAGTATACGTATAATTAATCATACGTATAGTGCTTGACCGAGCTCATAAAAGCATGATAAATATACCTAAATTATGCGTTCCATCAGTAACCTTTTGCATCAAATGTTTAAAGGCATTTATGGGGAGTCAAACTAGTTATCATGTTTTTTGAGACAATAAATAATAATACCATTGCTTTACTACCACTATGACTATTACTGGTGTAAAACTATACAATGACTTCGACGTATATAGACAAATCTAACGATGCAATAACCTTAACTATAAATTCAATGTAAAAAAAAATTAATTTGTGATATTATTTCTCTTTTTTAATTTTTTTTTGTTTTAATTTTATCCCCAAATCTAAAGGATGCCCAAACCCGCCTGTAGCGACCAAAATGTGCAAAATTATAGCATATTACTACATAGTTGGTGTAATAAATATTGTTATTTTTAGTCGTCGTTATTGGGCTTTTTTATAAATTCGCCATAGTAAATTTAGCATAAATAACAAAAAAATTAATATTAATAAAGATTCTTGCAGTTTGCGTTTTTAACAGTACATAATATTCTCTTTGTGAATAGTATGTCAATATGAATATTATTATTAATTTTGTTCATGGCCACACTTAATTGTACAGTATAGATTAAATGTTACTATATTAAAATTTAAAACTGAACTTCTTGTAAAAAGCCTTTAAGTATTGAAACTAGTATTTTTTTTACAGATCTTTTGAAAATTCTAAAACTAAGTAAAACGGCACAATGGTTACAAAGCATTGGAACACCAAGGTTTTCTGCTCACATAACTAGGAAAAGCTGCAAGGCATACACGAATGCACGCTTTAAAACCTGTTAAAAAACGAAGATAACACCTGCAAAAAAGCGGCACCAATTATAATACGTTTGCAATAATAAATTACAGAATTTTTTTTTTTAAAATGTGATTGCAAACTATGTTAACAAAGCTGTTTTTACAAAAAAATGTAATTACTTACTAACCTTTTTATGCGCTATAAAAAACTACAAAAGTCGAAAGAAAATATCGCCTAGCGATTCAAAAAAATATGTTTAAAGATTTTAATATACCTCTTGTAACATTTATATATAGTATTAAAAAACTATACATATAATATTTCGGACAGCGGTTATAAAAAATTTCAACGTTTTTTTTTGATAAAAATAGTAAAAAAATGATTTTAAATTATTATATGCATTACTATTAATAACAATTTTTAACTGTATTTATACAAAAAAAAGAATTACATTTTAACCAGTAAAATTATGGGTAGTTTTTAATTTATACTATAGGTTACGATTAAATGTTTGCTATTACCTAAATAACTAAAATTAAATGCACAAGGTTTTCTTTACGTCAAAAATTTACTCAAAAATTGTTTTAGGTTTTTTTGAATGACCAAAGATTGTGTTTCCTCTTATACTACATTAAAAGTTTGTTTTTAATACATAGCATGCAAATATTAAGGGAAGTTCGAACTTTTTAGAGGTAAATAATAAAAATAATAAAAAGCTTTGAGAAACAACTATTTTTTACATATACTTTTGATCTGGCATTTCTTTATTATAAAAAAAAAAAAAAAAACTTTTTAATAATTTACGATATATTGTAATAAAAATATATGATGATATAAATATACTAAATATAGTTTGGGTTTAGGCCAGGGGCGGATTTAGGGGGGTGCCCTGGGGGGACGGGCACCAGGGCCTTCGGGTAAGGGGGGCCCTAAAACTTTTATATGACTTATTTTGTATAAAAAAAAAATAGAGAACCAGTTTATGCAAGTACAATAAATTGTAATTTTCATACAGAAAAAGATTTAAATAAACAGCATCTAAATTTATT
>JAQFYM010003516.1:0-18395 GCA_034694785.1 Agrenia bidenticulata | reverse complement strand
GGAGATAAGGGGTGCGGCGGGGGGGGGGGTGGGGGATAGGGGCATTTGCCCTTCTTTGCTCTCTCCCCCCTGGTTACGCCACTGGATGACATCGAGGTCTTAATATCTAAGATCTTTTATATTTTACCGTGTTTTTTTTACCGGTACATTTATAGCTTTTACTTGGCTTCGTGATTTTATATGCATAACAGACATTTATCTAAAGGGATAATGACAAAGGTACACTTTTTTTTCTTAACAATGCAATAATAGCAATTATTTAAGAGCCATATAACAAAAATACCAATTTTTTGCAATACAGTGCAAAACTACCCATTAATCAAAAATAAAATAAACCACTTCTGCAAAATCGATGAATGTTTGCAAGAATGAAATAGGCAAACAAAAAAATTGCAGTAATTAAAATAATAGCAGAAATATTTTCTTCCTTTAAATTTATCCTAAATAAAACAGCCTAATTGAAACCACTTACATAAAAGTATGACAACTAATTACGAGAAACGTCAAATATACTAAAAAAATAAGCGTTTGACATATACGGTGAATTTGAATACAAAGTCATATCTCTTATGTGGAAAATACTGTAGAGACCAGTTGCCATAGTTTGAATCAAATGCGTTAAATTTGCTGTTTTATTTAAAAAGAATGTAAATAAAAAATATATTCTTACAATATTTCAGTAACTTCTATTTTTTATTTTTGATTTGCGTATTTAATCTTTTAAAAAATTCTTCGATTTTGCAGAAATGATTTATTTTATTTTATTTTTGATTAATAAGTAGTTTTGTACTGTATTGCAAAAAAATGGCTATTTTTGTTATATGTCTTTTTTAAATCATTGGTATTTTTGCATTTTCAAGAAAAAAGTGGGTTCTTTTGTCATTTTTCCTTATCTTAAATATCATAAAAAACATAAAAAATTTACATAAAAAATTTTACATACAAATAATGATATTAGACTAGTTAATTGGATTTTGACCCTTCTACCTCGTCAAATATTTACAAATAGGGTCTAAAAACTATAATATGTATTTAAAAGGCCTTATTGTAATTTAACTGCTATCTAAATTACTCAAAAATTATTTCACGACGTAATATTTGCCAAATTACGTGTATTTTATAGGAGCTCTTTCTGTTTAATGTTGATTTTTTGTTTGAAAGCAAAAATTATCTACGCTGTTAAAATAGTTATAAATCAATAATCCGGATTGTTTCATAGTATCATTTTAGAGTGGTCCTTACCTGTATCATATCAGCCCCTGTTACAAGTTTTTGCCAAAAACACTTATGCACATATAGTATAATATAAAAATATGTATATGTCAACCTGGTTCATCAATGATTTAACATGTTTTTTTAAAATTATTTTGATATTCTACAGATGTTAACTCTTGCATATAATACGTATACTATACACTAGAGAATAAAATACAAACTAAAATCGAAATGTCCCAAAATAATGTAGAATTGAATTTTAAATACAATAATTAAGTTTAACCTTTAGTTTTTACATCGTAGAAACTCCACAAAATACAGAATACTTTACAAGGAGATTATTTGTTTTAGTGCAGGGGTGTATAAAATGAGTAATGTTATTTATGCCTTCTATAACTATACCAAAAAAACAAATATTAAAATTTAAAATATCATGCATACTAATGCGGACCATTGAATCACAAAAAAATGCCTTTTCTGCATTTAAAACATCAAAATGCTTTTTTATACCTTTATGTACAAAATAAAAGAGTTTGAACCAGATAACCTCTTTTTTTTATGTTTTTGTGTAGCATCAAACATTATAACCAAATTATTATGTTATACTTGAGCAAAAGAAGCATAAACTTGTCAAGAGCACGTTTTTAGCTTGCTAAAATGCATAAAAAAATGTTTTATTAAGCCATTTTTATGCTTTAAAGAAAATTATGCGTTCTGGGCCGCTCTAATTATTACACAAGACACCACTTAAACATTATTTAGTGTTTAAAGTTGGCTGGAATTATCATTCTTGGTAGACTTTCAAGACTTGTTATATTTATGTTACCCATTTTTATACATCCCTGGTTTTAGTGGAAAACATATTTTTTTTAACATACGACACAATATTACAAAACAAAAAATACACAAGAATTTGCAATTTAGCTACAAGCCTTCTATTATGCAAGTTGTAAAAAAGAACAGCAAAAATGCAATAAAGTTAATATACAATTACCGAACTAAAAAATATGACTACGTGTATATAAGATCCACTAAAAAAAAAATAAAAATTAAATCTTTATTAAGGAGTGTATGGTTTTATTACCGGTAACAATATCTATATTTAATTTCAGCAATACAAATAATATTAATGTGAAATATTCACTTAATAATTAGTTGTAATTATTTTGCATCTGAAAATTAAAGTAAGTCTTGAATGCTTTTGGTATAGTTTTCATAAAAAAGTTATTTTTTTCAAGCTTTTAATAAAAAATTGCAGGAAAGTATAAGATTTATTTTTATATATGGAATTTAGTCTGTATCATACAGGTTTTTCGTAGGCAAAAATTATTTTGTGAGTAGTTTGTATGCTAAAAATTATAAAATAATAAAATTACACCTAGACATTTTTTCTATAGTATTTTTTTCATTTTTTTGTAGCTCATTTCCGGTCCATCGATGTAAGGGCAAAAATATGAAGGTCGAAATAAACATAACGCAAAAGATATTTTGGCCAAAATTTTTTTAGTAAAACTATAAGGCCGAAAAATAAGTATGAGTAATACATTGTCAAAATTAAAATGCCGACTTCTTCATACTGTATAAAAAAGTCTCTGCTTTTTGTCGTATATATTTTAAAAGCTTATGCTTTAAGTTTTCATACGATCGATTGCATATTTTTAAACCTAAAAACATCCCGTTTTCATTTATGTTCTTTTTATTTTTGGCATTATTTCGATAGGCAAATTTACTGTAGTTTTAATAAAAAACTACGCTTTTATATTGCAATTTATAAACACGAAAATAAGAATTATACGTAAAAAGATACATATTTAAGCCATTATCTTTCTTTTAGTTCATGCATATATGACTTTATGACTAAATAAAGCTATAATATAAGAATTGGTATGATCAAGATTATATTAAATCCTAATTACAGGAAATCCTATTATACAAGCACCTGATTATTTAAACCCTGATTTTTAGAACTCCGGATTTTAGAATTCAAGTGTTTAAAAAATCATAATTTTAGGAAAAAAAATTTGTTTAAAATAAAAATATTTATAATATTTTTGTCAAAAACATTTTAATAATATTCTTTTTTACGAAAGTCTGTTTGTAAGAAAGTCTGTAAGTGAAGAATACTATTTTTAGAAAATAACGAATTACGAATCTTTTTATATTTTTTCGGGTGTAAATTTTGCTTTACAGAATCGTCCACAGGACAAAAAAATGTTACCTTACCCGTCTTCTGCCCTTTTTAACTTGAAAAAAATTTAAATTGTAACATTTCTAAAATTGCAAAAAACAAATATATTTGAAGAACGTATAACTTATTATTTTGCATACTTGTCTGCTATAGTTTTCCAATTTTTTTTTGGTAACCAAACCAAAACCTTACCTTTTTTTACCCTCACTAAACCCTTTGCATACTCTTCTAACAAATAAAGTTACTTTTTTTAGTTTGTATAAATATACATTTATTTTGTTTTTTATTATGATTGAATATCCTCTTAGACCAAAACATAGACGAGTAGACGCTGAGGGGGATTTTTCTCCGTTGCACGTTCAGTTTAATGAAAAAGGATTTCATTTAAAACAAAAAGACAAAACAAATATATTAAATATAGATTTTTCTCTTTTATAAAAATTTTATTTTTGAATTTAAGAGTTTTACAATAAAAGTTTTTGTTTGCTAGACCAATTACATTCATAAATTCAACAAAAAATAAAAAACACTAGCATCAGGTTTTCCTAAAATCAGGATCTCCTAAAAATGAATTTCCTGTAAACAGGATTTTCTATTCTCTGTTTTTTTTCGTATATTTTTAGTAATAAATTGCTTTTTTCATGCATATAAAAATATTTACAATTCCTAAATTCAGGATTCCTGAAATTAAAATTTTCTAAAATAAGTTTTTCCGAAAATAAGGAATTCCTAAAATTAGGGTTTTTTAAAATTAGGATATGCAAAAATCAGGAATTACAAAAATCAAGGATTTTCTTAAATCAGGATTTTTTAAAATCAGGACTCTTAAAAAAAAGATTCAAAAAAGAAATATTTTTACAATTCAGGTAGCCATGAAGAAAATAGGCTTTATACTTTTCAATATCGGTTTTAAATCATTTAAACAAAGCTCTTTAACAAAATAGACAACTTAGTAAAAAATATAATAACCCATTTATCTTTTATACCAACTAGATGTTCCCTACAAATTTTAAACCAAAGTAATTTTTAATTTTATATAGCTTATCCGTATTTAAAAAAAACGTTTTGTTCTACTGGTATTTTTTTGATCTGCTTATATATTGTTTTATTAAAATTTACCCTTATGGAAATACTATGGTTACTCAATGAGAGTAGTACAAAATCTCCATTTATTGATGAACATTAATTTCTTATAAATGGAAAGACGAGAAATAAATTTCGTATTAGAGATGTGCTTATTCTACTTGTCAAGTTACTGCAATTACCAATGGTGCACTGGGGGGGGCATTTGAAAAATCGAAACACGAATATACTATCTGCGTTGAGTATGTAAGAATAGCCACATTAAAAACAAAAATACAAGAGGTTGTAAATATTAGTCCATTTATGTCTTCAGAAAAGTGTTTATGACAGTTGAAGAAATGTTTACCTAAAATATACAGCATAATTTCTAGAGATTCAATCATTGCCAACTTTCGATTTAATTAAGAATTTTATATACTTTCAAAAACATCAACATTATCCAGCAGCCAGCGAACAAAACAATGATATGATTATACGTAGATTTTTTATTCTTACTAATCGAAGAAACTTTTTACCTTGTGATGAAAATGTTTGTGGTAGATTATTGTTGTTTGGGGATTTGTCATTTTACAATAATTGCAAAAGATGATCAAACGGATTCGAGTTTTCCATGGATAGGACATTTAATTCATCCCTTGGAAATTTTTATCAGCCGAATATTATTTATTGCAAGGCATTTGAACATTAACTTCCTGTTTTTTATGCTTTTTTAGAAAATAAGACCACTGAAATTTGTGAGCGATTACTTACAAAAAAAAAATATGTATATTTAGAATTTTAAAGCTGATGCGTTTTCGACTATATTTATACTGGATTTTACGTATGCTATGTTTAATGCAATTACCAACGTATTTACGTTTGCAATAATTCAAGGCTGTTATTTCCATTTCGGACAATCAATTTGGATAAAAATAAACAGTTTGGGTTTGAAAAGATTATATACTACTTTATCTGCAATAAAAAGGTTTTTAGCTTGATATCCACTCTTCCGTTAGTGATAATAGTATTTATAAATCAAGCATGGACTTATATTACACAGCAATATTTATTTAGGAAGCCAACGTAAATTCTCTGTTAGAATGTATTTCCACTCCATGTTTATCTGAAAGAGAACTTTTTCCCCTGAAATATGGTCACATTAGACGACCTACGGTGCACGGACTAACAACTTTGCTGAAGGATTTAACTCCAAATTGTCACGGCGCTTAAACAAAGCCCACCCAAACATATATGAATAGAAAAATGTTATTATGCAAATACAAGCAGTAAATAATATTAAAATGCTTTAATACTAGGCAATAACCCCCGAAGAAAGTAAAGAAAATACGTTAAGGCTTATAATATAATAGTGAATCAAAGAAAGATGTACACGAATAGTCAAATAAGTTTGTAGAAATATATAGAAGAAACGAAAATGGCTGTTAACTCTGTCCATAAACATTAAAAAAATTATTTATATTATAAAAATCGCAAACTATTAAATTTTTAAAAATTACTAAAATTATTATTTTTATTACAAGTATCAAATTGCACACTTTTTTTTTACCTTTAAAAAAAAATTTGTATATATTGAGACTTTTTCCTAATATTTTCGATTTTTGGTAAGAATTAATCTGTTTACAGAATTTTAATAATAGCGATTTATAAAAAAAATTTTTTTTGTTTTGTATTGTATACATGTACTTGTTTCCAGAGATATTAAACTGTAAAAATTCAATGTGACTAATATAAAAATCAATGAATTTACGTAAATTGCGTTAGTTTAAAATAATTTTTTTTTTATGCCAGAAGATATATTTAAATATATATGTACGTTTTAATTGATAATGTTTTCTTTTTATGACCTCTTTGCACATATATAATAAAAGAAAAAGATATCTGTTATACAAAAATTTATTAAACTATAATAATGGAACGGTTTTTAGATTTGTTATCTTTTTACACAACAAAGCCAGTTCTAGTGCTTTTAATAACAAGGTATTTTACAAATTCATTATTTATTTGCATCTACCCGATAAATTATTTCGTTTTGGTGAAAAATGCAAGCATCAGATAAGATTTTTTTTAGTTTGTAGAATTTGTACATTTTAAGAAATCAGATATAAACTTTTGACCTTTTAAAAAAGGTTTAAAAGTACCATCGTGTATTTGTAAGTTTTTATCAGTTACGGGTGTTTGATCGACAAGTATAAAGAAACTTCGGTATGTGGATTTCTGGTTTTCGAAATTCCGGGTGTTTAGAATTTGGTTATTTAACTTTTTGGCATCAAAAATTATAGGCTTTTTTTCGACGGACATAAAAGATGTCGACTATCATAATTTTCTGCTTTTATATTTATATACATTTAAATTTCAAAGCATTTGCATACTGGCCTTTTTTCACCTGTCTGCATTTCGTTCATTTTGAATTTAACATGTAAAATTATTAAATTTAACAATAAGACTCAATAAATTCTTAGCACTATTATATTTAAATAAAAGAAGCAATTTCTATTCTACCGTTATTTACAAATATATTCTTATTATAGATAACAGTCGGGTAAAAGAAGATAACTTGCGTATAAAGAAATATGGAAACACAATTTTTACAAATGATAAATACATATTTTTTATTTGACCCTAGATTTATTTTAAACGGCATTTTATTACGCCGAATAAAGCAAGACCACTTGCCATATTTGCATTGATAATTCGTTACAACCACAGTCCCATCTGCGATGTTGTTTCTTTGGCGCAATTAAAAGTCTACGTATTACTTGCAGCTTTGTTATTTTGAGTTTTTCTATTCTATGTACGTTTTTAATGTCGTCTTGTTAGTAAGTATCGTATTTTTCACAGCAAATACACCAGGATTTATTTTTTTTGTATAAAGTTTATCAATGAATATGCAGAATTTACATTTGAAACATATCATCTTGTATATTCCAAAACATTGTATTAATATTTTATTTATTTTCATCGCAGGAATCCTAGTAATGCATTACCCGAAGCATTTGCAAAACAAGGACATTGTAAACCCATAAAATGAAAACAATAGACTCAGAAACATTAATTGCTAAATATGCTTTTTATGTACACAATCTACCAAAGACCAATTCGAAAACAACACTATTAACACATTGTTCGATTGTTGGGTTAAGGGGTATAATATATATGTATAAATTTAAAACAAACCAAAGAAAAAGCGCCGAAAATTTTTACGGGCTAAAAATGATAAAGTCTAAATCTTAATATTACAAAAATCATACCCAAAGAAATTTTATAGCCAAAAAAAAACATTTTTAGTGCAAAAAATGCACATTATGCTTAGGCAGAAGTATTTTGCAGGTATTTTAAATTTATATCTTTATTTTTAATCTTCTTTGTTTTGGGACCAAAAAAATTCATTATATTTCTATTTACGTTCTTTTTTTTGCAAGTATAAACGTTTCTTCACAATCATCAAGTACACATTAAAGAGTTCGTTCCAGCGGCGTAGCCAGGAGGCAGGGGTGCAGAAGGGATATGGGGCAGATGGGAAAACGGGACAAATAGGACAACAGGGCTTGGGAGCAGCCATGCTGGGTGGCAACAGTCAAAAGGCAGGCGTGGCTGGGAAAGAGGGGGGCAAGAGTGGAAAGGTGGGTGGAGGTTAAGGGGAAGGGTTAGGGCAGGGGGTCAGGGCAGGGGGTCAGGGCAGGAGTGTAGGAGTCGGGGCGGGGGCGGGTTCAGAAGACGGCACTGGGGGCATGTGTCCGAGGCCCCCGGACGAAGACGATCTTTGTTTTAAAAAAATGTTTAGAAGTAAATACTATGAGATGATTATTGCAAAAAAGAAGATAAAAAAAATATTTAAAAGAAAAAACACACAAAACAAATATAGCTGCTTTTAGTTATTACAGATAGACTATACACACATTGTAAAAAAAGAGAATAATAAGTAAAATGTTTTACGAATAAACGAGCAAAAAAAAAAAACTACAAAAAGCCATTAACTGCAAAAAAAAAAATTGTAATTTACGTTCAAAATGAACAGTAAATGCACTGACATACGTTAGATAGGAAGATTTTTTAAATTACGAAAACTTCATACAAAGTCGTTGTTTTTTGTTTTACAATATAAAATTTTTAAATGTTGTTCAATCTTTTTATGTCAGGTATCATTTTAGACTAATTTTTGCAATGTTAGTTTGTAAAACAACAATAGGTCTTTAAATCAAAACAAAATTGATGTATTGATAATATATATCAAATACGTAATTCACAAAATATACATTAACATACAAAAAAAAAACGTAAGGTATCTAATTAGTGTCTTGTATGTCGCTGAGCTCTTTAATAATTCTTTTTACGTTATGTGACGGATCAATAGGTTTTGTTAGCGCGAAGAAAACGCAGATACACAAAAATAAACACAAAAAAATGTAATTTTGTAGAAAACTATATTTTTATACGTAATTAATTTTTGCATGGGATAAAAAAATTGTACAAAGAATATGCAAACAAAATTAAAGGTTTGCTTAGGGCAATTTAGCGTTGTACAAACCCAGTAATTCCTTTTGCGTTTTTTGATTTATTTAAATATTTAATTATAAACAAAGATAAAATCTTACAGTTAATCGTTTTTTTTGTAAAAAGCATACTTAATAATCCCACGTATATTCGAATGTACACCTTTGCTATCGGTTATTAAAGTAAATGTTACAAAACGTGTAAGAATCGTTTTCAGCCGTTATTATATTGTATTTTTATAAGGGATTTTGAGTTCAAACATTAACGGTTGATACATTTTTTTATTAATCGAGCAAATAAAAGCGCATATAAATTTTTGCATGTGAAAGAGCAGTGTTGCTTAAATGTTAAATTGCAAAATGAAAGACATTTATCTAAACACAAGCCAATAAAATAGATTTTATGCATATTATAGTTAAAAATGAATACTAGGGCGCAACTTATTGCGTTTTAAACCTTTTACTAGTATTTTTTTGAAAGAGGCCCCAAAACCGAAAAGTGCCCCGGGCCTCAGAAAACGTTAACCCGCCCCTGTGTCGGGGCTTGGACTATGCCCGGATTTAAATTGTTTGCGCCTGAGATACGAGAGTCACATGTGGCACGTCCCCCTCCCCCCCAGGCAAAATGTACCGCGCCTGAATATAAGATGGGTCTTTCTTAAAGTGAAAATTGTTTTGATAAAAAAAGAAGAAATAAAAAACCGTTTTTTAATATTTTTTAAAAAAAGTACGTATCATTTTTTCACCTTCAAAATCTTTTTGTAAGGCTTTTTTAAAAAAATTAAAAGAAATTTACCCTAGCCAAAAACATTCCTGGTTACGCTCTTCAGCGCATATGAGTTTTTATTTTATTATTGGCGTTGGATCAAATAGAATAGATTTACAATTTTACGTCTTATATTGTACACAAAGATAAATTAATTAAAAATGTAATTTGATCTGTGTAAAATATGCTTTTACACACACAAATTACTTTTTTTTGCATTTAATCTTCGTGTTCATTTTCTATATTTACTTTTTTTATTAAGTTTAGTTCGGGGTATTTTTTTATATGTATGCAAATTTGCCAAAGAAAAAATTATGCGTATTCTGATCGTAGTATATTTTTTTTTAAAAACAAACCGATTTAAATTTTTTTAGATTTAACATTAAATCCCATTGTATTTAATACGCTTTAAATTTTTTTATTAAAAAAAGCTGCGTTTGTTTATGTACCATATTAACTACGCTTTAAGGTTAGATAAAACACGCTCTAAATAAACGCAAATCATTTAAATCATAAAAAAGTATACATTCATAACAAAAATTTATGGGTCATTGCGAAAGTAAAAAATTGGTTTAGTGAAAAAAGGATCATTGCATTTAGTTGTGCAATATATACAAAAAGAATCAAGCTATAAATTAAATGTTTTTATAGCTCCCAAAAAAAAGTAGTGCAATATTTTAAACATTTTGAAACTATAGTTTTTATAGATAATAAGTTTGAGCAAAAAGCAAAAAAAAAAAATTATAAGTGTTTCCATTTTTTTTTTAAAAATGAAGGTTATTTGAGCGAAATATGATTGAATTAATGGTTTAATAAAAAAGGTCATTATTTTTAATTTATAAATCTTGATTTTTTTTGTATAGTTTAGAAAATAAAAAAAGTTATTATAAAGTTTTTTTATGGCATTTTTTTTATGGAAATCTGTAATATAAAAAACTGGTTTTTAATGCGAGCTAAAGACTTTTTTGGAAAACCTTTTTTTATATGAGACTGTATACACCTTATGTTTGTATGTTCATAAGCATAAGCGCACGACCATTGGCGCGACACAATATTTAAAATAAACGTCTGTTTCAGAAGTTTTAATATACATCCGGGTTTACTTTACCTTATATACTCGTAGTTTAACTTTATCGAGCATTTTGATACATTTTAATCTAGTTTCGTGAAAAAAGCACGTACTTGCAAGATCAGTTTTACGTGCAGAAAAAAAAAGAATTGGTCGCTTTTTTGCTTTGTCGGTTTTGTAAAGGCTGCAAATAGACAATTGGTATTAATCACTGTTTTGTCTTATTAGGTCGTGATACAGTTTACAATCTACATTTTTTTTTACTATACTAGTAAATATTTAAACGCAATAATGTTTTTACGCAAACCGTCACCACTGCTTTATTAGTAACTTGCAAATTTTTCATTAGCTCTAAAAAATAAATCCATATGTTTTTGTTGTACCGTTTTTTTTGTTATACACGCATAGAAAAGTGTTCTTTTTTACATAACACTAAATAAAATAATTTTAGCCACCTTTTTAGGTTTTAAACGTTTTATTAAAAAAATATTATTTTTTAAAAATTAAAATTTTTTTGTAACATTTATATTGTCAAAAAACTTATATTTTAATATATTTAGGGGTTGAAAATCAGGGTACCCGGGTATTTTAGTCAAAACACATGCAAAATCCCCGGGTATTTATTAATACCAGGGTAAAATGTACAATGCCCATAAAAAACAGAAATAAAAACAATATATGATGCTGCTGTACGGTAAATAAAACAAGGTACACAAAGTGTATTTTATAGTTTTTTTTTTGTTTGTTGTTATTGATTTTATATGTAACAGACATATGATAATTAGGGCAAACCATACAAGCAAAAAATATCCGAGAAATCTTGCATTTATAACAGAAATGCTGCAAAATTCTGCATTTATAAAACTACCAGTAAAGGTCAAAGCTGATTTTTTTTGAAAGTTTTAATACTGCCCGTTTTAAAAAAGACTTCAAGATTGCAACTATTATTGGTTGCAAAATTCTGTAGAAAAACAGTATTTTTTAACTTTGAAAAGCTTTATTCTATAGCATATGATAGTGCAAGGTGTTTTCAAGATTAAATATGTAGCTTGTACACATTATATATATAGTGCATAAATTTCGCGCTATATTTTTATTGTTCTTAACATTTGAGGTGTACAAATCTTATTCATAAATGCTAAAAAATTCTGCATTTAAAATGAAAAAACTGTCTTTGTAGAAAATTGTGTCAGCATTATAATTTTTTAGGTGCATTTGGTTTGCCCATATGATAATAATACAGTTTGGCTTGCCTTTACAGGCTTTACCTTATTTACAAACGGATTAAAAACATTAAAAAAACAAACAAAATCATTTTGTAATTAGGAAGGGACTATGGATATGCAGCTTTTATTTGTTAAAGTAAATGGCAGTATATAATACTTGCTAAATTTTTTATGTTTTAAAAAACATATGATTAACTATTGTACGAAAATATAAAAACATATATTAAGCGCACTTATAAAAAAACAAGTATTACGAACGTTTATTTGCCAATAAAAATTATATAATTCTAGGTACAAACACCAGAAAAATGATTGCCCTCATATGTTATAAAAGTTACATGAAAACATTTTGTCACTATAAACCAAAGACATAGAACAAAAAAAAGATCTTGTTAATTTTATTCCCGTTCTAAGTTTCCAAAGCAAAAATTAAAATGCATTTTTTCACAAAAAATTACAAAAAAAAACGCTTACACTGTATTTTGTAATCACAAATTACTTTTTGGCATTTATTGGAGTTATAGTCGTTAGAGAATAATCTACATACAGATATAAAACTAATTTTTGTTAATACACATGATTAATAGTTAAAATTTGCCTTTATAATAAATTTCCCTTTTACTATTGCTTTTTTATGCTTTAAAAGTATAAGCCACACACCTTAACACAAAAAAATATTTCTATTGCAAGAAATGCTTTGTTTTTTGTCGATAAAAGTTTTTATATTAAATGCAAGTATGTCGAAGGGTATGCGTAGCAAATTGTAAATCATAGCGCGGCTCATTCAACATCTAGTTTTTTGTAGTTATGAACAAGTAAATGCCTTTTATGAGCATTTTTTCATCGTATAAAAAACTAACTGTTTTTTATTGTTATGGCATATTTTATAATATTGATCGTCCATTATACGGCAAAATTATAGAACTTACGCATACAATTTTTATTTTGCTTTAAAATATGTACTGTTGTGTTGAAAGTAATTTAAGCAATTATGTGCAGTTTAAAATGCAATAAAATTGTTTTTGTTTTTAACACAAGTCTAGTACTAAAATAACATGCAAGTTTTTGGATAAGCAACAATATTACAAATTATACTCGTAAAAATACATTGCATTAGTTTTTTTTTTTGTAGCAAGTTTGTGACAAAAAAGAAACCAATTCTAACTAATTAGCACTAAAATAAAAATATTGTCGCCTTTAAAAATCAGAAAGGCGTCATAAAAATAATAAAATAAACTTAATTTCTTATAGCTTCTAAATCAATAAACCTTTTTTTTTGTCTCAGTAATGATGCTAGAAATTTAAGCTTCATATTTTTACATTCAACTAAAATTGAGTGAGTAATAAAAACGCAAACAAGATAATTTTTAATTTTTAACGTTTATACGAGGATTTTTTTGTAAAAGAAAAATATATAAAAAAAAATTTAACATGTATTTGACACTGCGGTGTTAATAAAAAATGCATCTTTATTATAAAGACGCTTTTTTAGGCATTTTTTGCTATTTATAGATACATAAAAAATTATGAAAAACTTTTACGGTGAGGTTACCGGGGCAACCGAGTACTTCGGGTACCCTGGTATTTTCTTCAAAAATTTCCATAGATTCCTTGTACCCGATTATTGTGGTATCTACATACCTTAATCAATTTTGTACTAATCTAAAAAGTTAGTTTTTACACGCCCGGAATTCTGTTATTGTCACAATTCTATATACCCAGTGTCTAGGAAAAGTTGCCAAGTTTAAAAAAAATGGCAAATGCATTTAACTGGTAGATATAAAATACGATGACGGTATTTTTGCACCATGTTTCTTTTACAAATTTGTCTTTTTTGACATTTTTATGTTTTAAGTATCTTTTCTATCTTACTAATTAAAAATTATACGAAATGTTTTTTTTCAGATGGCAAGGGCGTATGCATTGCTTGTTTTGCCCGGCTCGCAATTGCTAGAGCATATAATATTTTATATTAAAAAGTATCAAAAACATCCATCCCGATTGTATTATTTTTACTTTTACCCGTTTGATCACAAGTAGTAAAATAATTCCGAATACCCGTATTTTCAAATCATAAGAATTTTGAATACCCGGAATTTCGCGAAAAGTTAAAAAATTCTTAATACCCAAAATTCCGAATAGTAAGAATTCTGAATACCCGGAATTCTGCATTTTTAAATTCCGAATACCTGGAATTCCGAATAGTAAGAATTCCGAATACCCGAATTTTCGAAAAGTAAGAATTTCGAATACCTGAATTTCCAAAGCTTAAGAATTCCAAATACCCTTGATTCCAAATAGTAAGAATTCCGAATACCCGAAATTCCAAATAGTAAGAATTCAGAATACCTGGTATTCCGAATATTAAGAATTCCAAATACCCGGAATTCAGAATAGTAAGAATTCCAAATACCCGGAATTCCGAAAAATAAGAAGTCTGAATACCTAATTTTCAAAGCTTAAGAATTCCAAATACCCGAGATTCCAATTGTAAGAATTCCAAATACCCGAAATTCCAAATTGTAAGAATTCCGAATACCCGGAATTCTGAACAACACTTTTTCAAATGCACGGAATTATGAATATTGAGGAAGTCACGCTCTATAACGCCTCCTACAAGCCAAATGACTCCAACTATTGAATCGTGTTCAGATATAAGATTATGGATTAATTTCACCCGGACAAGACAGTTTTATCTACCTGTACAATTAGGTTAATCAACGTTAATCTTTTTTTCCGGTCTTTCCTCTTTAATTGCGACAAAAAATTTCTGGGTTCAAAAGAATATAAGAATGCTCGAGACAGAGGAATAAAGCTTGCAAGCTAATGCTAACATTCGTAATTAATAACTTGGTTAATAATAGAATATCATTTAGTTGGAGCCGTGTTTACACCGTAAATATGTCGGTATATACTACGATTATTATGCAGCACTTATTCAATGTGCACTTATACACTGGGTTAGTAGCATTATTCTGCAGACAGATACCAAAATTAACTCTGGCGTCTTAGAAGCAGCATTTGTGACAAGTGATAACATTGTGTGTGGTTAGAAATACCAAACTTTTTTTCTGCATTAGCATGAATTTCATGCCTGACATCTATAAAATTCATTTTATGGGTACAATTAAATCCAACCCGGATATTCAGTTCAGCGAATAATAGTAAACCACTCCTAAATTTTATGGAATTTTTATACTCCTTCAAACTGAATAACCGGATGTGCAGAAGCCCCAAAATATGTATATATTGAACCTACAATTTATAAAAAAAGTATGATTATGCAAGCCTTCAAGGTGTTCGTTATTTTGCATTTTTGTATTGTATAAGTTTTATACTACCTTATCACTATAAAAATCTAAGAAAGGTCAAAACAACTGTATGTATAAATGCTGAGGTTCGAGACAATACTCAATAACCAAAATCCAGCAAGCTCTTGCTATAATGAGCATCGAATATAATCTAATTAAATTACAGACCATGTTTTTTTTGTACATGCAAGACGCAATAAAATATATTGTAAATTTTGTTTATAACTTTTTAACGATTTTTTACGGCTTGTTTAGACAAGTACTGTATGCTTTCAAATAATAACATTTATATAATTTGTTTTTTAGCTTTAAAATATAGAAATAACGTAAAAAACCGTTCCACTTACATGAAAAATTATCTTAAAAAAAAATTAAGTTTAATCTTTCACCTGGAGAGTAGGGCTTGGATTTTTCTGAGATTCACAGAAAATGAATTTGTTCAAAAACAGAAGAAAACATTTTGTATCTTTTATTTTTAATTTTTATCATGTTTTTATAAAACGAAAAAAAAATCACAGAATTCTGTGATTTCTTATTTTTTGTTTTTACCCCTTAAATGCAACCTGACATAAAAGAAATGGACCTGAACGCGACATGCAAAAAAAATGCAGATACCCGATTTAATAAGACACAAATAAGGAATATAGTTTTGAGGATAGATGGGTAGAATTTATTATGTCAGAAGATCAAAATTATAAAAATAAAATCTATGAAGAGTTTGAATCGGTATTTTATATAACTGAAAGCACAAACTCTATAAAATACAAGTTTTTATAATCAAAATGTTTCGAGTAAACCCAATGTTACATGTTATGATATTGATAGTATTTTAATGCCCGAGAATAATATATCAAATTAGTCATTCTACATAATAACAGATAATGAAAAATATACAGAAAGTAGGGATGAATTTGTATGTATAAAGAATCGAAATACATCTACTGTTAAAAGAAATAGATTGGATGAAAAATTGATAGACATTAATAAGTCTGAAAGAAAATATGATTTTCAAGATGACACCAAAAACAATACAAAAATAAAAAACAAACTGGTACAATTTATACCCGATCATAGATTTCTTTCAATAGGAGATTCAACCACAGTATTATGCGAATGCCGCAGTAAAAACTTATAATGTGATGATCATTATGGCATTTTTCCGCTGCAGTCACATATGAATTCTAAAAAACATATTGAAAAACTTAAATTGATGGAGAAACAAAACAAGCAAAAGAATTACAAAAGTTATGACGAAAAAATAGTAAAACATCAGTGTTTTCTACAATACTTTTTGCGAAATTTTATCCCCCTTTGTAAACTAGAATGATGAAAATTTCACAGGCCTTTTATCAGAACAATTTGATTTTCCTATTTACTCGGCGTCTCACTATTGCAAAAACATAATTCCTAAATTCGCAGAGACTACCAGGTAAAGTTTAATTAAAAGTTTTGCACATAAACCTTTATATATTATGTTTGATGAGAGTTGAGATGCTCAATCTCGCAAAATTTTAAATATTTTAGGAGATGAACTAAACGAAAAAAACAGCAAAAAACTATATTTGATTTCATCTATAGAATTAACAGATTGTAATACAGTTTCAGTGAAAAGGGAAATTGATTTTTTATTGTAAAAATACTTCAGGAAACTTCTAATTCTAAATATTTCAACGTCCATATCAGTGATAAGGCTTCATATTGTCATAATGTGGGAAAATGACTGAAGGAAGGGTATCCACATCTCATTCACATTACTTGCTTGTTTCACATATGCATAATTTTGCTAGTTATTTTAAATCTGAACATAAAAACATTGATAAATTTATTACTATTTTTAAAAATGAATTCTCTAGATCTATTAAGAAACGACTTTTGTATATAGAATACCTTAAAATAAGATTTCCAAAGCTGCCGATTGATATAAGCTTTGGAACATGGATTGAATGTAGTATTTATATTCATAATAATTATCAACTAGTTTTTTCTTACTTTGAAAAGTTTAATTATAAATCTCCAATTTACGAATTACTAAATTCCCTAAGTCTTTATTTCAAATTAAAAGTATTGTATGACTATAGTGAGCTCTTCGAAACAATTAAAAAGTTAGAATCGAGCAATATGACCGTTGAAGAGCAGGTTAATTTAATAAAGAATTTTCAAATGGGAATAAAAAACATAACACACAAAGAAGTTTTTATGATAAAGATATCAACCAACCCGGGCTGGCATTTTTTTTAGTGATTATTCAAATTATAAATGTAGAAGAGACGACAGGTGTCTGAATTTTTGCCCATTATCCTCTGTTTGGGCGTGAAGAATATTTGCCAACTACCGATATATATTTAGTGACTACCGACAGAATACGAGTGTTAAAACAATGGCAGACTTGCTATTTTTTTTTATTTCAATGATGATTTATAAATTAAAGATATTTATTGCTCCCTCCTTTTAAAATCCAGAATTTATTTACCCCCTAAATCACAGAAAAATCCAGGCCCTTCTTTAGAGTCTTTGAATTATGTATGCTACTCAAAAAATATTCCACTTGTCCTTTAATTTAATTTAATTTTGATATGTATAATTTATAATTTAGCAATAAATACCATACGTGCATCCGTAAATATTTTGTTGTATTTTTTATAGAAAATTGAAAAGTACAATTATATATAGTAGCCGGTTTAATGCGTTTTAGTGCTGTTCCGTGGCGGCTAAATGTCAAAAAACCATTTATTACTGGTTTAAAACTGCTCCATGCCAACTTTTATGTCGTTAAATACAAAAATGCAAAGACAAAGAATCCATTTTCTTATAAACGATCAGAAAAATTTTTTTATTTAATTTTTTATTACAATATTTTATGATTATATATATAACTTTTATTTTATCATGCACATTGTTTATATTTACTTTACCATACTGTCTCTTTACAAATGATAATTTAGGAAAGGCTTCATCTCGCCGATCGACGAGTTGAAGCCAAACTCGTCGAGGCCTAAATTTGAAAGGGGGTCTCAACTCGTCGGTCGGCGAGTTGAAACAGCTAGGCT